>RJWH01000509.1:0-290087 GCA_004363575.1 Solenodon paradoxus | reverse complement strand
AATAGGTGCTTCTCATTTTTCACTTTCTCTTCTTTCTCATCCCACCTAACACCCCCAGGACCAAACAGAGTGCCTTTGTCAATTAGTACTAAGTAATGAATAATAAACGGACTAATGAAAGAGTGAAATGGGAATTGAAAGTTGGAGAGTAGCTGGGCCTTCTGGGCTTTACTTGGCAACAGAAGCGAGAACCTGTTGTAGACGCCAGTGGAGGAGACAAGTCAGAGCAAGAGAGAAGCCTAAGCATCATTACATGTGACTGAAGAATTCCTTGAAGGCAGCTACCTGGCAGACTTCTCAGAGAAGACAGGACCAGAAAAGAGAAGAAATAAGAGCTGAAGATAGAATCTTAAGGATACCACAATAAAAGAGGAGGTAGATTTTTTTTTAATACTTATCTAAAACTTCGACTTCCACATCTGGTTGCCGTGAGGAGTTGTTAAAATAATGTAAGAAAAGTACTTAGCACTGTGCTTGATGCAGAGCACTTAATGACTATTACTCTTGCTTATTATTATCATAGGAGTAATCCTCTTTTTTACATTGGGATAAGGTCAACTGATGTAAAAATACCCATTATTAATACATGCATCAATGATTTGTTGCCCAGTAACAATGATTTTTTGAAGTGACAAACTCATTTCAGTGTTTGTCTTTTAATTACAATGGGTATTTCAGCATTTTAAAATTCATTTTTGAAGGAACCCCCTACTGAGCTGCAGCACCTCTGGCACAGTAGGGGTATGCTACCATTAAAAAAAAAGCCAGCTAAGAAGTAATGTCATAATTTTATATTTATCCTGCTAATTATGGCGAAGATAAATCCCAGTTTGTCTGAGACTGTACAAACAAACAAAGAAGCCTCAGCTCCAAGAGGCACAGTGACTTGCAAATTTGCATATTAATTACTGTTTACCGCCTTTGCCCCTGTGTGTGATTACTTCTAACAAAGAGCACGGCGCATACATATAGTGACTTGGATGGCCTGAGACCACCGGAATTGCAGCTCTTCACCCTCAGAGCAGCAAGGATACCTCTGGGCTTACTACTGGTTTAAAGACAAAAGAAAACGATCCACACCCCTGGCTTGACTCTTGATGTTAAGTAGCCATACAGTTTTCAAGGTGGATTTTAAATAAAGAACAGCAGACAACTAAGGCAGTCCTAGAGAGTCTCGCTCTTCAGAGCAATATTAGTCTTGATCTCTGCTATACAGTGCCAAAGATAGTATTTATTTATTTATTTTATTTTTGTGCTTTGAAAGGTTACTCATACATGATAGTAGACTAACCACAGTGGCTTGGAACGGAAGATTTTCTGAAGCTCATCAATCAGCCTTTACTAAGTCTTGGCACCAATTGCCTGGAGGACAAGGTGCCCTGGAAGGAGTTACACGCCGCCCCCCGATCTCCCAGTGCCATTCCCAGTTTTCTGCTGAAAGAGTTGGAAGGCATGGGACACTTTTATATCTAGCTTGGGAGATCTCATGTGCATTAGAGAATTTTAACTTGATCGTAACTGGAGTCAAAAATCACATTAGTTGATTTAAAGACACTAAGTCTGAAAGAAACTCTTTGTACTCACAATTAGGAAAGAGCAAAAGCAGCCCTCTTGAGACAAAGCCTGTTGGACAAATCCCTTGATGGAGGCAAGAGGAAAATCAATGGAAAGAATTTAATCCTGACATAAGCATAATACATTATGCATGATAATCTTCAGAATGCGAAAGCCACTTATAGGCAATCATCTGAAAAAGCAGTGGCTGGTTTACAAGGTGACTTGGGCTTCCTGTAGTTGCATGGAAAATGTTTTGGAAGTTAAGGAGTGGAAAAATGGAACAGCGCTCTGTTTTTCATTCCTAAAATGAGACACAAATATTTTCACACATGGTCTCAATGCCACTCCTTGAGACATTCATGGTCACATTATAGAACTCATAATAATGGCAATCACGATAGCTGACAGTTACTGGGTATTTACTTTATTCCAGGCACTTAATATACATGATCTCATTTAATCCTCTCAGTGATGAAGGTTATCCCTATAAAAAACAGTTGAAGAGACTGAAGTTCAGGGAGATTAAGAAACTCACCCAAGATCACAAGGGCCAGGAGGCGGCAGAGCTGGGATTTGAACCCAGGCAGTCTGCTTCGAAATGTCACACTGCTTACTCATTGTATAGATTAGGAAATTGTAGGTTGTTTTCTGTACCCTCCAAGATTTGTTGTATAATTGGGATTCTATCCCTGCTGCTTGAGTGCCAAAACATTCTCTATTCTTCCACCACTGCCTTCCCTGACAAGCCTGTAACATTAGCTTTCGACCTCGTACCTTAGAGCAGAGGTCGGTGAACTCTAGTCTGTGGGCCAAATGTGCCCACGATCTGTGTTTGTAAATAAAAATTGATGGGAACACAGTCACGCTCACACGTTAACATGTTTTCTGTGTTGGCTTTTGTGCAGCAACTACAGAGTTGAGCAGCTGTAACAGATACTGTAAGGTCCACAAGCCTAAAATAGTTATCATCCCACAGTTTTCAGGGGGGGAACCAAAAAGAGGTTGGTTTGTGACTTGGAGGAAACACTTCTTTATCTCCCTCCTCCGCAACCGAAGTCTTCAGGAGTTGCAGCTTTGGACAAGAGTTGGTTTTGTACTGACTAGCCTAGTTAACTGCCTATTTTAAATCTGAGAGATGGTCGGAGGCCAGGACAAGTGGCCAGGTGAGTTCACGGACTGAGGCTGTGGGTCGCTTGTTACTGGTTACTGTTCCTGATCTTTGGTGCTTTCTCCCTACCTGTTCCCAGAATCCCAGGAAATAACCATTCCCATCAGGTGCCTAAAGTGTTGAACACCCTAAGAAACAGAGTGGGTACTCGGTAGATAACTGCCGAACCAGTAGTCAAAAGTGTCCCATTAATTCCTGAATGCCGTCTCCAGTCTCCCCTCCAATGATACCTCCAGCCATTCATCAACCATGTTCCCTAAGACACCATTTTCATCTTGCCATTATCCTGATGTAGAGCGCTTCTGACAGCTTGCTTGCCCTTCTTGGTGTCTGAGATACAGTTCAGATTCCTTAGCCTGGTAGTGAAGATCTTTCCCCATCTCCTTTTCCTCACTCCTGCCTACCATAACTCATTTGCCTCTGCAACACTTTGTTTTTTCAAGACTTAGCTCCTGACCATTTGACCATTCAGGAAGGTCAGGTTTGTCAGTGAGGCCACTGTTTTGGAAGAGGACTCTTGTGGTCAAAATGATGCTTATGATATGCAAAAGAACCTATAGGGGGGAAAGACTAGAGACTCTGAGGCCAATTAGGAGCCTATTTGAGGTGATAATGGTGGAGACAAGGGCAGTGAGAATAAAGAGGAAGGAACAAATTGGAGAGAGATTTGAAAGGACATATCTTCAGGAATTTGATAAATTAGTGATCTAAAGAAAGAAGAAGAAGGAGTAATAGAAAGGAAAACTTTTAGTGTTAGGGCTAGCAGATTAGGTTGTCATTGACAAAATAGATACACTGGGAAGAGAAACAGTAATTAGGGTGAGAGAAAGGGGAATATATTTAGAAGATTGGGGTTATTCTTATGACAACTTAGAGACTTATATGGACTCGGACATGCAGCATAAATTTCAATTTTGATGTGAGGACTAGAGATTTTGACAATAAAAACAGAGAGACTGGCATGCCCTGGGGGAGTGGTGGTTTGGTCAGCTGCCTTCGACTGAGAGCAAAGAACACATATTCCAAGAACCCGGGTTCGAGACCCAGGGCCAAGATGAAAACTAGGATGAACAACTAAATACATGTTGAAAAGAACACAAAACCTTTTTATATATAAAAAAAAATGGACAAACTGCTTCATGCATTTATTCACTCACCAAATATTTGTTCAAGTTAGCACAGCTGTCAGGCACAGTTCTAGGCACTTGAGATAGACCGGGGGCTGGGGGGGAGATCTCTTTGTGGGACCTGTGTTCTAGCAAGGGAGACAGACTAAACAATGAACATAATAAATAAGTAAATAACTGGTGTAACAAGGTGTTAGGCACTGCGGAAAAAAGACAGTGAGGCGGGGAAGGTGGCTGGAGGCCATGAGGCCGGGTGAGGCTGCTGCAGTTTTAAAGCTGATTTTAGACAACACCTACAGCTCTTTTCTCTGATCAGTGGTTTGTTATTCCTCTTCTGTCCGAGGTGACAGAAGAAGAAATTATAGGGCATTGGCTACTGGGTGATATTTTAATAAAACTTCTTCTGTATGCCACATCTGGAGGCAATTTGAAAAAAGGGAAACTTCTCGTGGTTCCCATTTCCTGAATGAGCAGCACCACGATGAAATTCAGATGAGTCCAGGCTGATAATTTTCAGCAATTTAAATGTCATTGCCTTTCCCAGAAGGAAGAGCTCTGTTTATAAACAGCTGGGTCAATAGGAAATGTAGCCTCATTATTCACATTGTTTTCTGATAGGCTCTCAGTCAGAACACATGGGGTAGGAGGGCTACGGAAACATAATCACTCAGCTTTGGTTTTCTGTTCTTTGTGAAGACACAGGGGAGAAGGCAAAGAACTAACTGTTCTTTCTTGGAAGACAAATTGGACGGGAAGATGAAATTTTTGTAAGGACCAAGCTTTCCAGCAATTACCTAGTGAAGCAGAGGGACACATTTTTCCCCTCCTGAGTTATTAACAATCGAAGTCCATGCAGGGTCACGTGCTCTCAGTTTTCTGTTTCTTCAACAGGACCTGGTGTGCCGACGATGCACTTTAATTTCCATTGCTTTCCATTACCAAGCTGCTTCGAGTCTTCAGAGAAGGAGGAAGATTTATAAAGGAGAGAGAGACAGACAGAGGTGGAGGCGGAGGCAAACGCAGGTGGGGTGACCTGTTTTGGACAATGTCAAAAAACACAATCAGTACAGACACTAGAATGGCATGCCTTGTAATTCTAAAATGGGCTCACCTCTATTGAAAGCAGAGCAACTTAATTCTTTGATGTGGAAATGAGCGGAGAGAGGGTTAGGAAAAGGTGTACATGTAAACTCTGGGCCCTTTCTTTTTCTTTTTTTCTTTTTTCCCCTGGGTTGCTTTTTCTAAACCAATGAAATCCCCCAGGTGCAAGGCATACCACGATGCATAAAGGGACACCGGTGAGCAGCAGAACTAGGTTTCCCTTCCTTTGTGCGGCCTGAAGCAGCTGCAGCCACAGCAGCAGCCACAGCAGCTGGCAGTGGGCAAGGCTAGGGCCTGGCTTCCCAGAAAAATCCCGGGGAAAATCAGCAGGAGTAGAGTTAGGTTGGCCAAGAAAAGGTTCAGCAGGACGGAAAGGCTCAGGTTTGTGCAGTTCTTAATGCAACTCTGTGTGTGTTCAGAGAAGTGGAATCGTTTTCTTCTGGAAGAGCCCTCACCAAAGCAATATCCTTAGTGGAAATGGTGTTTGTTTGATATGATGTTAGCAATTTCTACCTCTTGTGCCTATTCAATTCAACAAGGTTTATTAAATGTCTAGAAGGTGCATAAGACTCTGTGAGGTACTGCAGACTACCAGACCACAAAGGAATAAGTTTGAATTAACAACAAAAAAGGAAACCGTTGTTCAAGAAACTTTATAGGAATTTCATAAGCAGAAGCAGGGATATATTAATGATAGCCTGTGATAGCCCCTGCAGAGACAGACAGAGAGAGGGAGAGAGGGAGAGAGGGAGAGAGGGAGAGAGGGGAGAGAGAGGAGGTGTCCAGGTAAAAAGTCCATGGCTTTTCTTTGAACACAGTGCCACTTGGCCAGTCTGGGCTTCCCCGCTGGTGTCGCCTCATTGATGAAATGATGCTGATTAAACTGCTTTGTGCTCCATCGTGGAAGAGTGGATCATTCTCTGTTTCTTGTCAACTTCAAACCGGCTGAGCAGCCTGAGTTTGTTTTTACTCTACTGACCCCAAATGCCTTTTGTCTTTATCAGATATTATTATCTTTTCAGAAATGGAAATGTTTCTCTTTTTCCTGTTTCCTCGTTTTCCTAAAAGGCACAAACTTAGAAGAAACATTTCAGAAAGTAGAGCAGACAGGAAAAGCTCCCAATCTTGGTTTGTGTCTAAATATCTATTTATAGAATTTTCTAGTCAGTCTTTTTGGTGTGTTTCAGATAGGGGATTCCATCTCAATCTGCCTTGAAAGGCAATTGTATTAAACAAGCATTTGGTGAGTATCTGCTTTGTGTTGGCTTTGTTCTGAGGGAGTTAGAGATGAAGTAGGATTTGTCCCTACCTTTGAGGAGTTTAAAATCTAATTGAACAAGAGAGGCACTTTAATTTCCATTGCTTTCCATTGCCAAGCTGCTTGGAGTCCTCAGAGAAGGAGGGAGATTTATAAAGGAAAGAGGCAGAGGCAGATGCAGGTGGAGTGACCTGGTTTGACCACATCTTAATTAAGCCAAGAATTTACTTCTGAGTTTTACTGAGAGTGTAAAATCACATTCTTGGCTTCTACGTATAATGGCCAACAGGGTCCATTCGTTTTAATCTAATTTTAATTTAAGCATAATATATTTAGTTGTTCATAAAAATGTCTCTCTATACTACGTAAAGGGAACCCAACCTGGATATTGGGGATACTTACCCGATTTTCATGATAATTTGGTTTATCTGTTTGTTTCTTTTCTTAATAGTACTTTGTTCCAAACTCTATGACTTTGAACATTAAACATCCACCCAGTCCTGCCACTTACCCTGGAGAGGTAAGACTTTATTAGTCATGAATCCAGCTCTCAAGGGGCTCACTGCCAAGCTCGGTAGGCCAGAGAAGACTCAAGAGAGAAGGCCATTGCATGAGAACTCTCAAACACAGGACCAGTAACTGGAGTCATGACCCAGAGAGTGCGAGAATCACTTCTCTACTTTTTCTTCAGGGTAACTTCACATTTCTATATCGCAGTATATTGTAAAGTGTGTGAGGAATACTTTACACCCTAAAAGGATGTAAAGATCCATAAAAGTTTTGAGATAAATTTAGAAAAAAATAATGATGAAAATAATAACATCTAATATTTTGTTGAGTGCTTATTATATGCCTAGAACTAAACTAATGGTGAAAATACATATCTAATTTATAAGTCTGTTTCATCTCTGGGGGGGGTCACAAAATTATTAAAATATCCTTTTCTAAGTAGGATCTGTTTATAATTCATTCATAATGAGCGTTGGGTTCATAGAATTTATTATACCATTCACTCCACTGTGGTGTCTTGGAATTTTCCACAACAGGCTGTGCAAAAAAGGATGGGACTAACTAACTTCATTGTCTCAAAAAATAACTCAGATAAAAGATGGCAGGGTTGGCACAGGGGAAAATTCCCCCATATCTTTGAGGTTCTTTACAGACTGAATGAACAAACAAGATAATCCCAGACAGAATTTGTAGAAGAAAAGATCATATTTAATGACATGTGTATGGAGGTTTTACCTGGTTATAAATTCTAAGGCACATGGGATTGACTAATCAAAACCTATATTCTGTGCAGACACAGGGAAGGAACCCTGATGCATCAAGGAAAGAGGATGAGGGGATGACTTCTTGTGACAAAACCTTGCCTCTAGACTTTTTTCTTGTCTTAAGATAGGTTTTCTGATACAGAAGACAGGTTCATAGATGAACTTACATCTGGATTCAGACTTCCCCAAACTATCTTTTTCTAGAGGAGAAGAGAATAATGATCATTTCTTCCATTAGGGGAAGAGTAGAGGGTTAGGAGAAAGGCGAGTTTCTCTTTACATCTGGGATTTCCATTTCTTTCAGCTCAAAATACTCTGCAAGTTAGAGCAGGGCCTCTGCAGGAGATGTCTTCTAAGAGACGGGAGCCCCTTCAGAGGAAAAGAAAGAAGTCACCAGTATTTGTTCTGTGCCAGATCCTTCACTGTCAATATTTGTGAATTAAATTGAAGCCTATTTTGCAAATAAGACAAATGAGGTTCAGCAAGGTTAAAGGACATTTCAAGGAGTGAAAACACTGACCAAAGTTTATGCTCTTTCTAGTCCACTACAGACCCTAATGGTCCCTAAGATTTCTAAGGGCAGGATCCCTGCATTTTATGCTGGAGATATGCGTGCGTGGTCTGCCTGCAGCACCAGTGAGTGAAACCACACCATTGCTCTTAAAAATCTCTCAGACCTGCTCACAGTTCAAAACCAAGTCAAGTATTCTGCAAACAATATATGTATGCTTTATGAAAACTCTCAAAACTGTATGAAAACTGTCAAAATAATGGTTTACGATCATTTGTATCTCATAAAAATATCTTTAATTGTCTGTTCTGTGTGTGGATGGGTGCATGCATTTACTATTTGGGACTTGAGGGTGGGTGATATTTGTTTCCAGACATTTCACATGCTCTCTACATGGTTAGACAGAGGGCCCATTGTACAGATGAGAAAAAGTAAACTGAGGCTGAGAGAGGCGGACACTGGTTATACCTGGGTGTGGAGAAGACTGGAATGGTGAAGTGTGGTAGAGCTGGAGGTCAAATCCAGGCTGGCCTGACCCCAGGGGTCTCTCCTCCCACCACATGGGTAAGTGCTGTTAGAATCTGATTCTTTGACAGTGGAAAAACTTCTCTTAAAGCTCAGAGTGGTTCACATCAAAATTCTCTTCATAAGGGCCGGGTGCTACAAAGCTGGCTGTATTGAAATGGCAACGTTTCTTTCTTTATTGCCAGACTCCCTCAGTGACTGTTTGAATTCAGTCCACACCAACTAAAGTGAACAGAAGCAATTGTCCCATCTGTTGTCAAAAGCATCCTCAGCGACTTCAAAGACTCTGGCTCCAGAGGACAAGACCCCCAGGGTGCAGAGGGAGATGGAAATGGAACCCTTAGCTCTGAGATCAGCCACTTCAGCCTCTGGGGGTTGGAGCCACACACAGCTCCTGCCTGTCATCTCAGCTGATTTTCTTTGAATCTGGGGCTCTTCACCACCCCCAGCCTTACCCTCAGCCCAAACACAGGCAAGGCCCACTTTCTGTTTGAAGTGGATGTGCTACTCTTCACACTGCTGCAGAGGTGCCAGGGGATTAGAGGAAGTGGGCTCCCCTGGGGGCAGGCCACGTCAGCCTCAGCCAGAAGCCAGGGCTTTCAGCCTCTCCTGGGGGTGATAATGGCATCCTGGTCTTTTCCACAGGGATCCCCAGGTTCCTGAGGGATCTTAATTAAAGTGGCTTCGTGGGAATTGGAAGCAAACATCGGCCAAGAACTCAGTGTGGGGGCCTGATATGAGCATGGTTGGGTTTCTGCCTGGCCTCATAGAGGATGGGTTCATAGTTGCAAAGGGAATGGAAGAACTAAACCAGCTGCTTATGTCCTAAAGCAAAAGCCTCTGCTCCCTTGCTTGCTTTCTATTTAAAGGGACGGTGCAGACAAGAATGAAGGCCAGTAGGCAGGCAGGAAGAGAAATTATTTTATTTTTATTTAGCTGTTAACACTGGTTGTTTCCCCCTGGACCTGGTACTTGAACCCAGGGGTATGTAATTTGCTCTTTTGGAGGTGATTGATCTAACCGCTGTTCCACCAGGGCACACAGCTTTAATTGTAAGAGCTCATCTGCAAAAAGTCACCTCCAAGTCATTTCTCCTTGCTGGTGTAGAAAGGGTGAGGAAACTATAATGGAAATTGCTCGAATTACCATGGAGAGATGCTTTCTCTTTCTCCTTTGAGGTTATTCTAAGGAAAAGGTAGTAAGTAGATTGGTTATCTTAAAGCTTAATCACATATATTAGTTACTATTTTTCAATGAATAATATTTAGATGAAAATTTCTATGTGTGCCCTGTTGGCTCAGGTGCTAAGTCTACAGGTGAGGAGGCGTGGACCATATAAAGCCAAAGGACCCAGGTTCAAGACTCAGGCCAGGGGTAATAATAAATAAAGAAATAAAAGTGCTTCCTCTTCTTCTTCCTTCCTCTCTTTAAAAATAAAATAATATTTCTAGTGATTTGCTATAGAGCAAGTATCTTCCTTGTGACATTTCAAGTGTAGCTTTAGGAAGAATAAATATTAAAAAACCCCACAACAATAAAGTGTAAACCAGTGTGTCCTGGTAGAGTAGTGAGAGCAGGTCACATACTCCTGGGTTCAAGTCCCGGGTTGTGAGGAAACAACCAGAGTGAGACCCTAAAAAAATAGTAATAAAGTAAAATGCTTCTTCCTCCTCCTCTCTCTTCCTGTCTGCCTGCCTACTTGTCTTCATTCCTTGTCTTGCACCTTTCCTTAAAAGAAAAAAAAGAGGTAAAATAGAAGATCCACTTTCTTGTAAAAAAAAATCTTATGTTTTGTAAAGATCAGTAATTTTTTTATTTCATTTGAGCATGACTACTCTTTGGATATAATCATAGATATACATCTGCTCTGAAAAAGTTATTTTGAAAATTGTAATCACTTAACACTTGGAAATTATATCTATATATAAATACATATACATATATTTGGAAATACGTGTAGGCATAATACACATATGTGGAAATATGTATGTATTTGAATATACAGAAACATATGTGCATATAATTATTTAATTACTTCCAAAAGTAGGCTGACCTCATGGACTATTTTAAACAGGACAGTACCTTTTTTCATATTTCTCAACCATCCATAGTTTTAATATAAATGTCAATTTCGTCCCATTCTTAATAAGCCAGGACCGTCGTTAACATGGGGCAAAGGGGAAGTTGAGTTGCCAGGGACTCAGTACTGCTCCCCCACTTCCCAGCTGGCGCCTTTTCTTTTAAAGGGAACAGAACACTGCAGCATGGTCGAACTGCAGGTAAGTACTATGGGGGTTATTTCTGCTACTGTGAGGGTTATCTTTGGCACTATGGGAGTTATTGGACATTTCTGAGACTGGTTGGTTAAAGCAGCATGTGTTTTAGGCAGGGGCAGGGCTCATATAGGGGCACCAAATTTTGTTTTTGCCTAAGGTGCCACAATTCCTTGCATGGGTCTGGTTGGTTGTATGAAATCCTTCTGGACCACACACCATTACTATGCAGTCACTGAATGGCATCACATAGTACTTGTTGCTGGCCTGGCTGCTCTGCTCCTGCTTGGATTGCTCTGCCTCCTCCCCCTGTAGTCACCAGAGCATAACCCTGTCCTATTTCTGACATCCCAGTTTCCGTTTTTGTCTCAAAGAAAGATGGTCAGCTTCACTATAAGCCTCCTAGACCAGGACAGTAGGGATTATATCTGATTTGTTCACCACTGTATCCCCAATGCCTGGCATGTATTAGACACTTGATAAATATCCATTAAATGCATGAAGGAGGACTGAAAGTGGTGCCATGTCATGCTGATTGTACACGTTTGTTATTCTATAGTATTGCCTGCTTTTAGATTTTTTCTCATTAAAGAGACTCATGACACATTCAGATTTTGTTATTCTAAGAAACTGACTAATGCTTATCTACAAAGGAATATGATTGGACATGTTCTATGGTTTATCAGATCAGATGTGCAGTGATTTACCAGTTCATGTGATCGAGAATTTAAAACAATTGGGGAAGGGACCCACTAAATCAGAGTAAGGGCAAAATCTACCCAATACGATTATTTTTTTGGAGGCCACTTGTTTCTGAAATCCTTTAAAATTTTCCCTGAGGAGGCATGCAAAATTTGTTTCATGGAATTAGTATCAGGACATGAAGTTCTAGGGTCTTTGACATTATGCCTTCCACTTGTAAATGGTCAGTAGAAATAACAGAGGTAAGGGACTGAAGTCCAAGGTTGGGGAATGCGAGTCACTCCCAGACACTGGGATTCATCAAGGGTGCCTGGTATGAGAAAGTCTGATGCTCCAAAGAGCTCATCCCCAGACCTAATGGACTCACTTTTGTGTTTCTTCAACGAAAACTTGATGAAAGTGAACTTCTTTAACAAGGCTAAAACAGACCTAGAAGACACCCTTTTCTTCTAGGAGCCAAGATGTGTCTGGTTGTGCTCAAGTGTGAGGACTGACCGGGAAGGAGCTGGTTCATAGCCTTGCAAACAAGACAAGCATTGTCAAAAGTCTGCTTTCTACCACTAATCCCTTATTCCCCTCTGCTCTCAAGATTTTTCAATTGGTCAGGGCATGTTGTTGTCCAGTTTTGCTACCAGCTTTCCTTTTTACTTGATCTTTTGTTTCAATGTCTGCTTTCTTTCCCCTCTGTACTCATTGAAGCCTGATTGTAGGGTCAAGCTAGAATTAGTTTATGTATGAAGTTTAATTCACTGCGGCTCTTTGGCATGAGACTCAAATGGGCTTTGATGTCTGGCTGGAGCTTTGATCCCAGACCCTCGAATGGTGGTCATCACCCCAACTCAAAGAACTGCCCTTTACTTTTTTCCCCTCCTATTTGGAGACAGCTTTTCCCAATTACATCATTTGTGTTTGTTTGGCCATAAAAGCTGCAAGGCATCATTTTGCTGCTCTGCTTTAGAGCAAAATGTGCAGTCGAGGCTCTTTACTTTGCTTGGCTGCCCGATAAGGCATTTGCGGAATGCTGTTCAGACTTTTGGGGGTGGGGGGAGTTTGCTGATGGAGATGTTCTGCTTATGGGCAAAGTGTGAGACTGTGATCTGAGGGTCCCTTCCTGGCTCTGCCCAGGAAATACCGTTAAGCATAAGCTACAAAACTATGATGTACTCAGTGAAGACTCTTTATCATGTTGGCAACTTGATCTTATTCTCTAAATCCTCCAGGCAGCAGATCTACCCATCTTGAGTGCCATACATTTTGAGTGTCAATTAACAGTTGTGTGTGTGTGTGCACATGTGTGTGCACATGCATGTGCACAGAGGCCTCCAGGGAAAGCAAAAGAACTAACTAGGGTTGAACAATACATAAAAGGTGATAACCAGGTAGCATGAGTGGAGGAAGAAGCACAAGCACTTGTTTTAAAAAGAAAGGGAAAGAAACACCGAAACAGTAGGGGAAAGTAAGATCCTGTGCAGCCAAAGAGCAGCGTGCCTTCACCTTCAGCTGCCTCCATGTACCTGCAGCCAAGACAAAGACTCAAAGAGGACAGAAAACCCAAAGCACTAGCCTGGAGAGAAGAAAATCTGACTGCTGGGTTAAGGACTACGGGCAACCCAACCAGTCACACTTCATCTGACGACATTGGGAATTTTCCTGGAAAAACAATTACAGCATTGAGCGCCTTGCTTTTAAATTCACTTGACAGCCTGAGTTTGTTTTAATTGGCGCGTGAATGAACAGCATTATTTATTAATGTGTAATGGATACTTTGGAAAGCATAACCTTTTTTCCTATTCGGGACCATTTTTATTGGTGGAACCATTTGACTACATCAGTTTTAATATTTAAAGTTGCTGGGAACACCTTTTTCATGGAGATGTACAAGCTGTTATGGCAAATGGTTTGCTTGGCTTAACGAGCCAGCTCACAGTGGCGTTTGGTGGGGAGGGGGCTGGGAAGGTGGGGCAGTTTGGAGACATAGCGACTTGTCTGTCTGCTTTAACAAGATTTATTAGCAGTCTGTAAAAACGTGCTTCAGCTTTTCTCTCCCCGCCCACCTATATAAATATAGTTGTCAATGTGTGACATAACACAGGCCACAATAATAGACTCCCACAGTCAGAAGGACTCTGATACAGAACAAAAAAGCAAGAAATTTGCCTAGAAATCAACAGAATGAGTAATGGCAGACACAGGCAAGTGGCATTTGGCAGGTAGGATCACTCCTTATTACTAAATTGGGAGAAAAATTTCCCTTACTATCATTAGAGAAGAGAATTAATTCCTGTATTATCAAGCACAGCATTTGGCACAGAGTAGGCACAAAGAATAGGTGACCTGAATAGAATTGATTTTGTATGCTGATGAACACATAAACGTAATTCCATTTTTAGATCTAATAAACAATCTTGTTAATTATGAATCACAGCTGTAGCTATAATTCCTTTTATGTCTGCAAGGGGCAGCAAGGGGGAGATCAGTAGAAGGTACCAAGGGAATTCCTATTGTGTTTTTTGGTAAATGCTAACTTGATTCTATTTGTCACAGAGATTAAATGGTTACTATTAAGTTAGAAAGTATGTTAATGAAGAAATGATTTACAAGCAACCTATGTTTTCTGGTGTCTCTAGCATCAGTTGAATGCTTGCAAGGTTATGTGCTGAGCACAGTAATACTAAGAGGCTATTAAAAGAGTACCTGTTTTCAAAGATCTTTTATACAGCAATGGGAGAAGAGAGATACACATAAACATGTATGTGGACGTGTGTGTGCACATCCGCACAAATAGCATTTGGTAAGAATCAGATATTCCTGCAGTTAGCTGAAGTTCAGAGGAAGAAAGTGAGTTGATTTTGGAGGGAAGGTTAGACCACATGATGGGAGAAAGGGAGAATTCTTGGCAGGGGTAAGCAGCTGGGCAAAGGTGCAAGAATCTGAAATCATGACTTAGGACACACACCTTCACACGACACTTTGCCAGAACTTCAGCAAATTGTGACTTGCTGTATTCAATTTCTGATATTCTTGGATGTACTTAAAAAAATTTTTTTTTTCATTAAGGAAAGGTGCAGGCATGAGTGAAGATGAGCAGATAAGAAGGCAGGAAGAGAGAAGAAGCAGCATTTTTATTTTATTTTTATTTCGTTTTTCATCTTGGTTGTTCTTTCAGGCCCCAGGACACGAACCTGGGATGAATATGAACTTTGCTCAGTCGGAGGCAGGGGACCTAACCACTACTCCACCAAGGTGCACCTTGGATGTGCTATTTTTCAACACAGATGTAGTACTTTTAACAGACACGTCAGCTCGTGGCATTTCTAGACCTCTATCCCGTTGAAATTCCCTATGGCCAGTGTCCCAAGCAGAGATGACCGCATCACAAATGTTACTTTAGGGGTAAGTTTATAAATCCCCCTGGAGGGGAAAACAAATATAAAGCTAAAGTTCAAACAACGCATATATAATCCTCACTACCTATAAGTCAGTCACGTTGTAAATGCACTCTGTCCCACAAACGTAAATACTGTGAATCTGTTAGCTCCATTTTACTGTTGGGGACACGGCAGCACAGAGAGGTGAAGTAACTCACACAGCTAGTGATGGGTTAAAATGGCACTCAAATTTAGGCGGCCGGTTTTCAAAGCGAAAGCTCTTGTGCACCCACACTAAATAGCAATAATGATAGTAATAATAAAAAAACCCCAACACGCAAAGAAAACCCCAAACGCGCACGCGCGCGCACACAAAATCCTGAGCATGTAAAAGAAAGGGATGCAACCGCTGGCTGAACAGCTACATTCTCCTAATTTTAAATGCCTTCCATTAAAAGGAAATTTACAACATCAGTAAACTAGGAGCTAGACAGTTTGAGAACAGCCCTGAACTGTGCTTTGTAGTGCTGGCCTTAACAAAGTGGAATCGAAAAGCACCAACCACACCGAGTCTGAGCAAACTGGCAATACCTTGCTCAGTAAGGTTAATGTAACCTGTGTCCGTCGGAGTGACTGCAAACAGTGGACGTGTGGGGAAAGGGTTAAGGCTGTGTGCTACAACTCGGTCGAGTTTCAGAAAGTTCTCTGGGGAGCCCGACTGCCGTGTCCCTCCGCGGACCCAGCCAGCGAGGCCGCCTGTAACAGGATGCGGGGGCTCTAGGCGCTCGCCCCTGCTTTGTGCGATGGAAAAGAACCAATAAGGAGCCAGGCAAAAATTGGGTGCCGCAACCCAAAAGGGGGCGAGGAGGCCCGCGAGGAGAGCAGGGCAGGAGGGAGGGAGGGAGGGAGGGGCGGAGGGCCGAGCGGGGAGGGGGCCGGCGCAGAGCGCGAGCGGCGCCCCCGACAGGAGAGAGGGCAGGCGGGCCGAGCGGGCCTGGGAGCGAGGGGCCGGCGCGGGGAGGCGGGCGCCAGGCGGGGGTTGCCGGGCCGCCGCGCGTGACGTAGCGCCGGGCAGGGCGTTATCAGCTGCGGGGCCGCGGCAAGGACGCGCGGCGACAGCGGACGGCGCCGCCCGGCCCGGGACAGCTGCACCCGCGGCCGCGCACGGGTCTGGAGCGCTTCGGCCCGCCACCCCCGTCGCTGTGACCCGCCGCGGGGCGGCATGAGCCGGCCGCCGCAGCCCTAGCATCCCGCTCCTCCGCCCGGGCGGCCCGGCTGCGGTGACGGGTGCTCGCTCCAGGTTTGGGGGCCATGAAGCCGAGTCCTGCCGCGACGGCGAGGGAGCTGGAGCCGCCGGCGCCGGCCCGGGGCGAGCAGCGCGCGGCGGAGTCCGAGGCGCGCTGGCGGGAGAAGGGCGAGGCGGACACGGAGCGGCAGCGCACACGCGAGCGGCAGGAGGCCACGCTGGCCGGGCTGGCGGAGCTGGAGTACCTGCGCCAGCGCCAGGAGCTGCTGGTCCGGGGCGCCCTGCGCGCCGCCGGGGGCACTGGGGTCGCGGCGCCCCGCTCCGGGGAGCTGCCGGCGGAGGTGGCGCAGCGCAGCCGCCTGGAGGAGAAGTTCTTGGAGGAGAACATCTTGCTGCTGCGGAAGCAATTGGTAGGTTTTGCGCGAAGGTGGAGCGCCGTTGACCTTCAGAGGGGCTGGGGGTCGGGCAGGTGGCCTGGAGTGGGCGCGAGGTTGACTCTGGCAGGGGCTATATTTCGCGGTTCCCGGCCCCCCCCCAGCCCGGTGCCTCTCTGATGCCCATTCCTTCGTGACCTCGGGGCGCGTGGGTTGCGTACGCCCGCGCGTTCCTGGCGGGTGCCCGCTTTGTGTCTGGTGAGGGGCTGGCGACCCCGCGCGGATTGCGGGGACGGGGTGGTCGCTGGCCTCTCCTGCCTTCGGGATTTGTGGAGTCGTCGGGTTAAATCCTTCAGTCTCTCTGATGAGACGAATGCACGCCCTCTACCCGAATGTTTGCAAAACCTCTTTTAAAACAGCATTTCTTTCGAAGGTCTTAGCTTCGTGGCCTCCCGCAGAGAGGGCACAAAAGCCGAGGAGGGGGCTCTTGGTGTGGTTAACTGTCCGACGCTGAATTTTATGATTACACGGAAGCGCCCGCAGGGAGCCCTCCCAGGGCTCTCCCCAGCAGGCCAGTTTTGCCTGGACCAGGGCTTCATTTCAAATAGAAGCCCTTTGTATAAGGCCGCGAAAACAGATGGAAATAGGACTGGAGAAAGTGCCCCCTCCTCTCATATTTGATCCGTCCTGTGAGCTGCCACTGGCGGTGGAGGTGGGAGAAGCGTGAACCCACTCGCAGGGAGCATTCGTCTTACTGCAGTCCTGTCATTCTGTGCTGTCGTCCTCAGTGGGGAAGAAAAAAGAACTTTGGGGCTTAATGCAATTGATGAACAGCTTTTGACCCCGCCTCAGAATAATGGCGGCAGCTTTGTTTTGGTGACCTAAAAATGTAGTTTTGAAAACAAGAAGGAAAAAAAAAAATCCTTACCTGACTATGTGATACTAACTGAAACTATACACATGCGAGATAATGTCCCTCCTACAATAATAAACGTTGGACACAGAGCAGTTGTCCCATGTTTTCTTGTGTTATCTTTTTTTTTTTTAATCAGATTGTTTTTTGTTTTTTCTTTGAGCATCAGAGTGCTTTTACTTGTTTGATTCACTTTTGCCGGGAAGAAACCCCGTCTAGCAAACAAGCATATGGTTTCTGTCTCCAAGCTTTTAAAGTCAAAGGACAGACTGGAGGAGGAGATATTCATATGCATCTGTTTTGTAAGGATTCCTGTACATCATGGTTTGGGCAACTCCCTCTTGGCATTTCACTGTTTCGCCACATTTGCATCTCACATTGATTGGAGCCAAGTCTTGCTGGAGAACCTGGTCAGCGACATCTTATGCATTGTCTGGTGCAGTCGCACCTTTTTGTCTTCATGAGCCTCAAAATTGTGAGTGGCACATTCCTGTCGTCCTCCTGAGGGAAGCACAGCGGCCTGTCAGGAGAATTCCAGTCCAGTCAGTGTTCGTGGGGCTATTTTCATTTGTAGATTTGGCATTTGTGATTTGAACCAGATGCCTTTTGAGTTCTTATGCTTTTCCAGCAATAGGAAGCACTAGGTGGCGGTGTGAGTTAGCGCTACAGATCTGTCACCTTTGGAAACACTAGTTCAAATCTTGATGGACCTTCCCTGGAGGGTTTTGGATTTTGGCAGCTCACATCATACTTGGCACTGGCTATTAGTATTAGTTTCTCACTTTCAAAGGCCCTAAGACTGATTAAACCCCACAAAGCAACCAGTAGAAAACAGAACTCTGCAGGACATTTGACCAGAAAATCTCACCTAAATAAGATTATAGTGTTTTGTAGAAACTCTGTTACACTCTGACTTCAAATTAAAGTATCCACTGTGAAATGCTGTTTTGTGAAAAATTGGCTGTACACAGAGGTATTAAAATATCCTCAATGTGATGTTTCTTATGCCTACCTATGAAAAAAGTAAGTTTGTACATATCAGTTAAAACTAAAAGCAAAGCTTGTTTTTAATGGAAAAACTTGTTTTTTTTTTTTAAAGGAAAGGTGCAGGCAAGAATGAAGATGAGTAGGCAGACAAGTAGGAAGAGAGAGGAGGAGGAAACATCTTTATTTTTATTTAGTTATTAACACTGGTTCCATCTCCCCTCCTCCCCAACCTGGGTCTGAAACCCCAGGGGTATGTGATTTGCTCCTTTGAGGCTATTGACCCAACCCATGCTGCTCCACCAGGGTGCACCAGAGAAAACTTTATCACCACAAAATGTGAGAAAGTGAAATTACACATAGGAAATACACGAAGTTTTCCTTTTCTTCAGATCATCTAGTAAAATTTTGGTTTTAGTTGATTTAGTGTGCATATGGTAATTTGAATACTTGCGCAGACTTTCTTTGATTCTTTGTTACCAAAATGTATTCATTTTTCTTTTCTTCCTAATCAGAACTGTTTGAGGAGAAGAGATGCTGGTTTGTTGAATCAGTTGCAAGAACTTGACAAGCAGATAAGTGACCTGAGACTGGATGTAGAAAAGACATCTGAAGAGCGCCTAGAGACAGACAGCCGGCCCAGCTCAGGTGAGAGTGTGAGCATAAGGTCAGAATTCTGCTCTCAGTTCTACCTCCACCCTGTGCTTAGCATTCCCAGTCCAGCAAATGGCAATGGAGTATGTTTACAGTGCACAGGGAATTTAAAAGAAAAAAAAAGGAGTCTGCCATTCAGTTGTATGAGAGGGAAATAAAACCAGACAACAAAAATTTTAATAAGATTGATTTGCCTGAAATCCCTAGAGTTTAAAAATAAAAGCTTCTATTCAAATTTCTGGAAGAGTGGTTCTCCTTTGAAACTTGAGAAAGTCAGAACAGGTCTAGAAAATTAGTCACACTTCAACTTCCTGAGACCACTTCAAAAGTTGTTTTGTTTTTTAAAAAAAGCCATTTGGCTCCTTAAATAGATTTGTTTTTCTCTTCAAGTTACTCTTTCTGAAATGCTCATGATAAAGTGGAGGCTTTGACAGATCTAAGTGTTTTTCTGTGCACATCTTCTTGAAGGTAGGGTCAAGGAGGAAGGTCAGTTTGAGGGTGAGGTGAGAGTAATTTTGAAAAATGCCTATAGTTATGGGCCCTTTGCTAATTTAAGGCTTACTTGAAATAAAACCATAAAATCAGGATGCTCAATTCAGGGTACAAAATTGCCCTCCCCACCCCTCTTTTTTACCTTTTCAACAAGATTACCTCTTTTTATGTAAGAACATGTGTTATTATATGATCTTAATTCTAAGTGGTGTTTTTATTTATAGGGTTTTATGAGCTGAGTGATGGGGCTTCAGGATCCCTTTCCAATTCCTCTAACTCGGTCTTCAGTGAGTGTTTATCCAGCTGTCATTCCAGCACCTGCTTCTGTAGCCCTCTGGAGGCAAGCTTGACTATCTCAGATGGTCGCCCCAAATCTGCAGGTAAGAACTACTAGGCATTTTCAACTGGAAGGGGTTGATGGCTCTTCAGTGTTGCCTAGCTTGCAGCCCCTTCTACTGAAGCTCAGAAAATTTCATCAGCTTGCTGCCTCTACTGCTATAGTTGTATCTAGAATCTGATGGTCACAAAATAACTTACCTTTAGAAATCTTGTCCCCATGTAATAGAATTTGAGCTTTATTCCTGAGCCTTTGTTGTTAGTTTAACTTGCTTGCATTTTCTTTTTCTTTTTAAGGAAAGGTGCAGGCAGGATTGAAGGAGAGTAGGCAGGTAGGCAGGCAGAAAGAAGGAGGAAGAAGCATTTTATTTTATTTTTATTTAGTTGTTCATTTTGGTTGTTAGTCCCCATACCCACAGACTTAATCCCAGGAGTATGTGGCTTGGGCTCCTGGGGAAGCAGTTGACCTAACTGCTACTCCACTGGCCGCCAAGTATTTTCTTTTGAAAACCACTTTGGATCTGTTTTCTTCTTCCTCTAATCTTTTAAAGTTGAAGCTTACCTTATGTTAAATATATCTGTCAACCTTGCCAAGAGCTACTTGGCACTTCAGGGAGCAGTGACCCCTTTGTTCTCCAGACTACCTTGCATAATGGAAGCTCTCTTTTCTTTTAGCAGGTGGATGGAATAAGACCCCCCCAGGCCATATGCCATTGTTCCCTACTTTAGGTTATCCTTACATTGACCCCAGAGAGAATCATGCTATTGTTGGTAGTAGATGAGTTTCTAAATTTCCACTGTGTGTCACACACTATACTGGATGCTCTGCATACATTTATCTCCTTTGGAAACTCCTTCTTCCCAACAGTTCTGCAGGGTGCAGCTGTTAACCTCATTTGACATATCGGCAAAATGAGGCCTAATGAAGTCAGGCCTGTTGTTTAAGTCTATTAACTAGTGAGAGGCAGAGGCTGGAGCAAGCTCAGCTCTGGTACTTTGTTTTCTTACCACATTAAGGAAATACAGAAATTGTTGTGATCAAACTTCTCATGGAACACGGGCAATTTGAGTTTTTGTTTTTGTTTTTGTTTTGTTTTTTTTTTTGCCATGTTAGAGGCTCCTCATCTGCTGAGTGGCAGAGTTTTTGCTGAAATTTGGGATTCTTTCTTTAGTTCTATTGTTTTGAGATTCCTCAGAAAAGCAGAGAGAACATGGAGGTTAGAGGAGTGGTAGGTGTGGGCACAAGTCACAGACCCTTAGTTTGTCAGTGTCCTCCACGTGGGTATACCATGAGCTACAATCATAATTCTGAACAGTTGAGACTGCTGATTGACTGGTGTCAGCGTGTGTTGTCAGCAGCAGTCATTTGGGGACCACAGATCTGTGTTATCTAGAGTATCTGGGCGTCAAGTTCATTGGTAATTGCTCCCCTTTACTCGGTAGATCTGGTTTCAGAGGGAAACTATAAACCCATTAAAGGTACTTTGGTATAGGTTTTCCCAGAAGACAGACCCCTATTCTCCCAAATGCCACAACCTCACATTATTGAGACAGTTGGACTAGACCTTGAGTTCTGTGTTGTTTATCTTGTTCCTTAACTCTTAAGTAGGGAAAGGGTGGTGAATGGTGAAGCATAGGAAATTGTGGCTTTAATAAAGTAAGGCAAAGGTAGGCCTTAGAGGAGTGGAGGAGGTGGGGGACAGGAAAGCATATTAGCTAGAGAGCGTTTCCCTTCTTACAACAAACTGTTTATTAAGAGTGAAGGTGGAGGGGATGACAGTTTCATAATTGTTTTTTTTTACAAATGACTCATAGCATTTCTGGGTCAAGACTGTATTTTCCCCAAGACTGCTAATAATTATTGAAGTTTGTGGAGCTTTCCCCCACTGTCCCCCTAAATTAAATAACAGACTCTGACACAGTAGGTTTTCAGTATTTGTGTGAAAATATGTAGTTATAATGGAGGACGAAAAACTTTGATTTTGATAAAAAGCACTTTGATTTTCTTTGAGTATCATTAAAGGGATTTGATGTTTATATTACTAAGATAAAAGATAAAAATTAACAAGAAAGCATGATCTTATTGTATTTTGGTATCCCCATTTTTGAGACATGGGAAATTTATTCATTAGTACTATTACTCAACCATTTAACATCTTACCAAGAATTCCTCCTGTTTAAAAAAATACCATTTTGTTTTTTCAGTGTTGCCATTGAAAATATAAGGTTATTATTTAAATTTGACTCGTCTTGATTGAAATGTGATCATTTTCTCTGACCTTCAATTGATGGTTATACTTGAACATTTTTCATTAAGAAATAGGTCTAAGAAAATACAAAAAGAAGAGAAAGCCCACAGAAAGTATAGTTTATCTGAAGTATTTTAAAGGAAAACCAGGAATAGAGCACAAAAGGAAAAAGAGCCTAAAGAAAGAATGCATTAAAAAACATTTATTGTTTCAGTTACTCATTCTTATATATTGATTGAAAATTTAGAAAATAGAAGATAAAGAAGAAGTTAAACACCATGTGTTTCCCCACCATACAGATGCTACTATTAGCATTTTGGTGTGCTTTACCTCAGATTTTTTCCTTTGCATATAATATATACAATCTTAATAAAATCATAACCACATTCTGATACTATATCATGATTTTCACTGAATTTCCAGGTGTTTTCCTATGTCATTCAGTTTTTGAAAGCATTTTTAATTTGTGAATGTTTTTCCTTCAGAAGGTCTATCATATCTTCTTAAATATTTCTTTGTTAAATGTTTCCTCATCCAGTACCATGAACTGTATATATAATGGTAGACTCGTTGGCATTCTTTCTCTACCCGTGAACTGTCTTCATAGAAATTGGCCAGAGTCAAGCTGGTGCTGCCCCCCTGCTTTCTTCAGAGTGTACTTTTAAATGTTTTTCAGATCTCATGGGATGGCTGGAATATAAAGAAGGCCACTGTGAAGACCAGGTCTCGGGGGCAGTTTGCTGTTCTCCCTCCACACTACAATTTAATTCTCTTGATGTCATTGCAGATGTGAATCCCAAGTACCAGTGTGATCTGGTGTCTAAAAACGGGAATGATGTGTATCGCTATCCCAGCCCACTTCACGCTGTGGCGGTGCAGAGCCCCATGTTTCTCCTGTGTCTGACGGGCAGCCCTCTGCGAGAGGAGGAGAGGCTTGGGAACCACGCCGGTGACCTTTGCCTGGGATCCGAGCTGGATGCCATCAAGACAGACAGTTCCTTACCATCTCCAAGCAGCCTGTGGTCTGCTCCTCATCCTTCCTCCAGTAAGAAAATGGATGGCTACATTCTCAGCCTGGTCCAGAAAAAAACACACCCTGTAAGGACCAACAAACCAAGAACCAGTGTGAACGCGGATCCCACCAAGGGGCTTCTGAGGAATGGGAGCGTTTGTGTCAGAGTGACAGGGGGCATCTCACAGGGCACCAGCGGGAACTTGAAGAACTCCAAACCCACGCCTTTGTCTTCCGGCGCAACCCCCTCTTTGGACAATGGGACATTTTCCCCACTGAAGCAGTGGGCGAAGGAATCAAAGGCAGAACCACTGGAAAGCAAGAGGTTGCCCCTGCCAGAGGGCTGCCCACCTGGCGCTGCCACTGAACTTCCAAATAAGCTTCTGCCCAAAAACGCCAAGCCAGCCTCCCAAGAGCATGCGCGGTGTCCCACCTCTGGGCCAGCGGAGTCCTCTAAAGAAAGCAGTCAGCTCTCAGGTGCTGCTCCAAAAGAGAGCCCTGGGAGAGGCCCCTCCGCCTTGCCAGAGAACAAAGCTGTCCAGTCACTGAAAAAGATGTCACAGAAGAGCTGCCTGCAAGCTGTCCCTGCAGCGGCCGCGGCCGGGCCACCGCCGGCCCCGCCTGCCCCGCCGCCTGCAGCTTTCCCGGCGGAGGAGCGGCCTGTCCTGGATTTCAAGAGCGAGGGCTCGTCTTCTCAAAGCCTGGAGGAAGGACATCTGGCCAAGGCGCAGTTTGCCCCCGGCCCGCCGCCCGCCGCCCGGCCGCACGGGGGCGCCAGGGCCGCCGCCCCCCGCAGCTCTGCCCTCAAGCCCCGCGCCCCGGAGAGCGCGCTGCCCGCCGTGAGGGAGAAGCCGCGGGCGGCCAGCAGGAGGTGTCGGTTCCCCGACGACGTGGATACAAATAAGAAACTCAGGAAGGCCTCCAAGGCGAGGAGGGGCGGCGGGCAGCCCGAGGCGGGTGTCCCCAGCCGGCCGCTGGGCGCTGGCCACCGGGCTGGCAGCCGGGCGCACGGCCACGGGCGGGAGGCGGTGGTGGCCAAGCCCAAGCACAAGCGAACCGACTCTCGGCGGTGGAGGTCGGCCGCCGAGGTCTCCTACGAGGAGGCGCTGAGGCGAGCCCGGCGGGGCCGCAGGGAGAACGCGGCGCTGTACCCGGCCGCCGCGCCGCTGCCCTACGCCAGCCCCTACGCCTACGTGGCCAGCGACTCCGAGTACTCGGCGGAGTGCGAGTCCCTGTTCCATTCCACCGTGGTGGACACCAGCGAGGACGAGCAGAGCAACTACACCACCAACTGCTTTGGGGACAGCGAGTCCAGTGTGAGCGAGGGCGAGTTTGTGGGGGAGAGCACGAGCACCAGTGACTCGGAAGAAAGCGGGGGCTTGATTTGGTCCCAGTTTGTGCAGACACTCCCGATTCAGACGGTCACGGCCCCCGACCTTCACAGCAACCCCACAAAAACCTTTGTCAAAATTAAAGCTTCACATAACCTCAAGAAGAAGATCCTTCGCTTTCGATCTGGCTCTCTGAAACTGATGACGACTGTTTGAGTGACAGGGTCGCTGGAGAAAGTGCCCCCTCCCACCAAATATAAGGTGGCGTCTTAGTTTCGGTGTCATACTTTCATGAACTTCTTTCCTTTTAAGATAAAACCCAGGTAAATTGTGGCTCATCTTTATCATGTATGGACACTAGTGCCTTTAACAGAAGGTGAAAATCTTTTACTCGTTAAAGTAAATGTTGAGGTTTTACTGGTGGTGATAGTGAATGAGTTTTGTGCTATCAGCTGGCTTTTATTTTAATTTTTCTGAGCATCTGTCAAGGCACAGGTTTTGATGTTCAAGTCTTAACTGGGATGGGACCTTTCCATCTGAAGGTCACGTGGATGTACTTCAGGACATAACCTTTGCTACTTGGTTCTTTAGGGCAGTGTCTCTGAGGGTTTTGTGGTTGAGGGGCATCCCATATGATTGTGTGAAGTAGTTACAAGGGACAGTCATTGCTTTCTCTGGTTTTTATGTAGTACATATCTCAGATGTATGCCTATTCTGTTTTCTTCCTCAAAACTGTTCTTTTAATTGAACTCAGAACTTGAAAACCAGATCCTAAATCCAGAGAGAGGGTGACTTGGATCGGGAAGCTGGTATTCTTTAAAAGGATTCACTAAAACTTTTGCCACACTTGGTGCCTAGGCCCTGGTTATAGGAACCCTTTCTAGGGCCATGTAGCCAACATTTTGTTGCCTTTCTGCTCCTCAATTTGCAGCAGGTCTAACCATTGTTCCCTTGAAGGACTTGCCTTTGGGATAAAATTTTTGATCCTCAAGAAATTTGCTCCTAATGAAATAAGCCTTGAGCATGGCTTCAAGCCCAGAATTACTCACTGAGTACTGTGCCGCCTAAGTATTGGCCTGAACACATTCGTGCAATCCAGTCCAGATTGGACCACTGACCCTATCTGGAAGGGCTTTTTAAAAAACAGTTTCTTTTGATAAACAGTATTGTGTAAAATTGCCTTTTTTATACCAATATATGCATGTTTTATGCATGAGTAGTCTTTGTTTTGATATTCCTATTGATGTTAAATTACTGTATGATATAAACAGTGTGTGTTTTTATATATCATTGTGTAAATTTAATATAACACATTATATGCTGTAATAAATGATTTGTTTTATTGCTGTTAAGTTTGTTACTTGGGTATAAAACCAGCTGTTTACACCTATAAATCTTGCGTTGATTATTTTGAGATTTATATTATGCCTATTCTAGCATTAGACTATTATTTTCAATAAGTAAGGCAAATTTAAGAGCATTCTTGGAATGGATGGTAAGTAAGCAAATGAGGAAAAAACCACTTCTTTAGAATGAAGTACTTCTTTAAAGGTAAATTTCATAGATATTTTCTAGAATATTTCTGAGAAGAATTACCCTCCCCCAGCTTCATAGTATTTCTAACATTGAGAAGCTGAAAGGACAGTATGATACACATCTGTATAGTCACCACCTGGATTCAACAATTTCTAACATTCGCCATGCTTGCTTTAACTCTGTGTGTGTATTGGGTTAAATCATATTCCTAGTTTAGTAGGTCAAAGATATATTTGACAATCTACCCTGCTGCTGTAAAATAAGTCTCAGAGGCCATGATATTTCATCTCTGAAAACTTAATTAAGCATGGGTTTCCCACGGACAAGGAAATATTTCCATAGAACCACAATAGCCTGATCACACCTAAGGAAAACTGACAATAATTCTTAATATCGTCAAATAATCTGTTGTTTTCCTTGAAGGAAAGAAAGGGAGGGAGGGGAAGAGGCATTTTTATTTGTTTATTTTGGTTTTTCTTTCTGGCGCAGGTCTCAGAGCTGGGTCTTTGGCTTTACATGGTTCAAACTCCCATCTATTTCAGCCACCAGAGCCACAGGGCTCACCCATCATATAGTCTATTCACAGTCTCCATTTTTAAATAGCAGCCATCTACCCTGCACCTCCGCCCCTTTTAGTTTAGAATAGTCTTTCTCTACATTAAACAAAACAAAACAAAAAGACACTAGATTTTTAAAATCAGGACAATTGTCTGATAATTGGCCCACATTCTGGATTTGGTTGTTTCTTTATGCTGTTTAGCACTACGAATAGTTCCTCTACTTCCTATAAACCACAAAGTCTTGATTGGAATCTGTTTAAACATTCTTGGCAAGAAGATCCACTGGTGATCTTGAATACTTCATTATTATTTCACATCAAGAAACAATATCAGTCGTCCCACCATTACTGACTTTAATAATACAGTCTCTTGGTTAAGTTGGTGAGTAAAGATTTCTGCCATTATCATTTTTTTTCTCTTCGCAAATAGTATTTGTGGGTGATTCCTTTGGTACTGTGTGTATTCCTTAACAGCTTTCCACCTAACAGCTTTAGCTTACACTGCTCACCCTTGCCTGAATAAGTTATTGTACTGGGTATGCAAAATGGTAGTTTTCTAAATACCTTTCTACTTTTATTAACTGACATTCTAATAAAAGTTTTCCTTATTTTTTTTCATTTTCTGAATATCACTATGGACACATGGAATTTTATGCATTTGATATCTTGTAATCAGTTACAGTCTTTATAACTGGTACACAACTAGCCCCAAATTTGACCAATGAGGGGGTAAGTTTTGTTAAAAAGAAACTAAAATCAGTTCAGTCTTGTAATTCACTTATTTATTATGAAAATTATCCGCTTAAATAATTTTCAAATACTAAATTTCAGATTAAAAAAACTGAGGTAACATTGGTTGATAACATTGCCTAAGATTCAGATGTACAGATTTATGGTTCAAAATCTACATCTAGTTTCCATCCACCATTGCACAATTGATATCCTTTACCAGTTTTACCCGTCTTCCAACCCCATCCTCTCTGGTGACCACCATTTTGTTGTCAGGATCTAACGCTTTTTGTTTTATTTGATGTTTCTGTCTGATTTATTTCACTTAGCATGATCTCAAGATTCATCCTTATTCAGGCAACATGTATCTTGTTGCAAATTGTAAGATCCTCATCTTTAAAAAAAAATTTGAATAGTATTGCATTGTTTGTAACACACATCTTTATCAGTTCATCTGTCAAGGAGCACTTGGGTTCTAATATTAGATGCTAAATTTTAATGCAATAGAAATTCCTTACTGTCCTTTTTTAAAATTTATTCTGTCTTGGGAGTGTTCTCTGTTGCTATGCTTTGTATACCTATTACCTCCAAGAAGACTCTTATCTTTGGACTGTAGCATTATTTCTTGGCTTATAAAGGTAAGGCCTTTTTTTTCTCTCAACAAGGTATCTTTCAATGATATCTCAGATAATTCTTCAAAATGTAGAGTTGATCTTTTATTCTCACTAGTGTAAAGAGTTATCTCCTTGTGGTGTTTCGTTTTCTTTTATTCTTTTGTTTTTATTTTTAAAAAATACACTGAAGGCATGCCCTGGTGGAGTAGTAATTTGGTAAATTTGCCTTTGAAGGAGCACAGGCCAGATACCCCTGGGTTCTAGTCGCAGGATTTTGGGAAGACAACCAGTATGAACAGCTAAATAAAAAAAATGTTTCTTCCTCATTTCCTGCTGGCCAACTCACCTTCATTCCTGCCTACATCTTTCCTTTTAAAAAAAATGTGTTGACATAGCATTGCATTATAATTTTATATAGGTTTAAGGTGTGCTTCATTGTAAATGAACAACCATATAACTTACATTAAGATCACCACTAACAGTCAATTCTGTCTGGTGATCAACAACCTTTCCCTGACCCAGGTTACTCCAATGAGGGATACTATTTCTACCCAATGTTTTTGATGAGGTTCAATCATTGGGATGGCAATGAAGGGGAGCGCGCCTCTTGTATTCCGATTCTACTGATGTGCTCACCTTGAGGCCCCACCTACTCCTCTCATTTGCTTCCAGTTGAAGTAATAATGCCTTTTGGATCCAAGGCAACCCAAAGAGACCTTCACTATGGGACCTCGATGGGTATTAGAAAGAGGCAAGTTGGGGAAACAGTGAGGGAAGGTGAGGCCAGGAGACCTGGGATCCCAGACAAAAATGTGAGTACCCTGCGAAGCACTTTTAAAGTAAATAGTTCTCCAAAACCCATCTCAAGCATTGTGGAGTCCAAGCAGTAGAATACATTAAAAGCTCTTAAGGTGATTTTAATGTGCAGTCAGGATTAAGGCATTCCTTAGGTTAGGGGCTAGCAAACAATTTCCTTAAAAGGCCTAATCATTGTGGTAAAACTGGGTTTTTTTTGGTAGTTCTCTCTAAAATCTAATGTTCAGATTATTCTACCTTGATTTCACTATATTACTCAAAATGCCAAATGGTTTTCATCATTTCAAACGTCTCAGATAACTTAATTCTTCATAATGTAGTCTTGTTAGTCTTCTAGTATTCATGTTTTTATATGCCACTAGTCATTCTGCTTTGACTAGAATTTCTTTGATTACCTGATTCAATCTAAGCCAAGCACAAGCAAGGGGATGATCTCACCATGTTTTCTAATGCTGTGATCCGATCTCTTTGGGGCATGGCTATAAAGTTTATTGTGTAAGGCAACTCTGACCTGCAGGCAGTTCTTGAATCATTTCCAAGTTGTTCTCAATGAGCATTATTCTTAGAAGGGGACTCTTTCTGAAAACCAACTTCTGAATAATTACATTTTAAGTGACAGAATGCCAAATGAAAAGAGATGTGAAAAGCAGGATTTTCAAAGAACCCTGGGTTTTTCCTCCTCTTAGTGTATTGCTTGACTTCCCTGTAGCTAGCAGTTGTACTGCACTTAGAAAATTGGGTTTTGCCTATTATTTTCAATGACAAAATAATTGCTATTGTTGTGACAAACAAAAGAGCTCTTTAAAATATTTTTCTTTATTTAAAAAAATTACAAATGCTCGTTGTCAAAAGAAAAAAATCCAAACAACACACAGGTGTTTAAACTCTTCCCACTTAATCCTCCTAAAATTCTATTGTTGGCTAAGTTGGGTGCCAGTGTTCTCATACTATACTAAATGTGCACGTGTGTGAGTGCGCACACGCACGTGCATACGATCTTTATATTTTATTCTCAAATGAAGTCTCCACCTACTTATGTGTTATTTTTTTTATCCTGCTTCCTTCATTTCATGGATCTGTATAGTGAATATATTCCCAATTATTTTTAGTGAGGTTCCAAGTATTTCCTCAGAAGAAAAAGTCATCAGATTTTATTGCCCTGCTTGAAAAAATTCTAATATTTAACAACAAAAGTGTAATCTGAGTGCTATACATTTGCACACATATTGCCTTTCCGGTTTTCTCCGGTAGTTTGCTATTTTACATTGTGAATTCTCTTTCAGTGGGGCATCCTGTGACGCTTGATTAAGGATTTTGCTATTCAGGGAAGCTTTGTGTTTTTTTTTTTTTCTTGCCAGGTACCTCAGATATTTCCAGGTTGGATCACCTTTTAAGCTAATTTCTCTACTTTGCTACTTTGGGGTTACCTGACTACAGAGGCAATATACATTCAAATCCTAAACTCGTAACAATATAGGCTGTGATTACATGTGCTCAGAGAAGTCCTTTCCAAAGGCAGACAAATTTTCTTATTTTTCTCCCTGGGCCAGTGAGTGGACTTTTTTCCTGGGCCAATGTTTGACTGAGGGTGTAGCCATTAAGGGATTTCAGGAATATGATGATGTTTCAGTCCCAAATCCTACCCCATGAGGGCCAAGTTCTCCTGAGTACCTGTCTCAACCAAAGCTTCTTGCTTCAGGATCATCCACGTGTCCCGTACTCTCCAAGGGTAGATTAAATTGGGTGCCTGTTTGTTAATAGTTTGGGCATCATTTCCAAGTGTTTTAAAGGGGGTCATTCAGGTTATCTAGTCCACCATGTGCCTGGAAATAGAAACCTTAGAGCTACTTGTCTTTGCCAATATGTTGGATTTTCCTTCCCCCTCTTATTTTTTGGGAACAATTTTATTGAGGGACGACCAAAGTTCAATACAATGCACCTATCTCAACTGTACAGTCTGATCAGTTTTGACATGTGTAATCACCACAATTATGTAACAAACATTTCCATTATTCTCAGAATTATCCTTGAAACCCTTGGTAATCCAACCCTTTTCTCTAGGCAATCCCCAGTCTGCTTACTGTCACTATATATTACTTTGTGTTTTCTAGAATAGTTCTATATAATGGAGCTAAAGAGTATGTACTCCTTTTAAGCTGAATTTTTCATTCCGCATGAAATTTTTAGATTCATTCATACTGTTTCATACATCAGTAGTTGATTTCTTTTTATGGTCAAGTTGTATTCCTTTGTATAGATATATAACTATCTGTATTACAAATAAAGCCATGATAAACAGTCATGCATGGTTCTTAATATACGCAGTTATCTTCGTTTCTCTAGGGTAAATACTTAGAGTAAAACACATGGTTCTTTTGATAGGTGTATGTTTAACTTTTTGAGAAACTGTAAAAATGTATTCCAAAATGGTGTATCATTTTATATTTCTACTAACAATATATGAGAGTTTTTTTTGCTCTGTAGCCTCACTATCAACTTGGCATGTTCATTTTTTAAAAATTTTAGTCCATCTATGAATGTGTAATGGTTTCTCATTGTAGCTTTATTTTTACTTTCTCTGATGACTAATGATGTTGAGCACATTTTCATGTGTTATTGACTATATATCTTCTTGGATGAAGTGTCTGTTCAAATATTTTATCCATTTAAAAAATAGAGTTGTTTGTTTTAAATTCCACGTCTTTTGACGTATGTTGTGGATATTTTTTTCTCAATTTGTGGCTTTTCTTTTGACTTTATTAATGGTGCTTTTATGAAGAACAAAGTGGGGTATTTTTTCTTTCTTTTTTCGTTTTGGTTAAGTGTAATTTTTTTCTTTTATGATTTGTGATTTTGGTGTCTTATCTAGGAAACCTTTGCCTAACCAAGATTGTAAAGCTTTCTCCTATCCTTTCTTCTAGAATTTTTGTGGTTTTAAGTTTGCATATCAGTCAATGACCTATTTTGAGTTAATTGTTGTGTGTAGTGTAATGATACATGTGTAATTATTCCATATAAATATTTAATGAGTGCGATAATTTATTGAAATGATTTCCCTTTCTGAATTAGTATTTGGTTCAAAAAACAAATTGACATAAGTATGTCTATATTTCTGGGTTCTAGTCTCTTTCATTTATCTATATACCTATTTTTTCACCCAAACCAAACTGTGTCGATTTTTGTAATTTTATAGTTAAGTACTGAAGTCAGACATGTTAAATCCTCTAACTTTGCTTTTCCTCTTTTGTTTCCTCCTCTTGCCTCCTTTTTCATTCCTTAGTTGTTCTACAGCCTTTGCATTATTATACACATTTTAAAATAAAGTTATAAATGTTTACCAAAAATACCTCAAAAGCTTTGCTGAATTTTTATTGGTATCACATGTAGTATTGATGACTAGAGAAAATGCCATCTTAATGAGAATTAGTCTTTCAATTCATGTGTATGCTTGATACTAAATAAATATTTAGATCTTTTAAAACTTTCTTCAGTAATATTTTCTAGTTTTTAGTGTAGAGATCTTGGTAATTTTTTGTTATATTTATTCCTGTGTCTTTTATGATTTTGGGGGGTACTATAAAATAATTTTTTGAAAATTTCATTTTTTTATTGTTGTTGGTGCTATATAAACATAATTGATATTTGTATATTAACTGTGGGCACTTTGTTGAATTTATTTGTTAGTTCTAGTAATTGTTTAGTAGAATGTCAGTTACAAATTTCTTAGACCCTAATATTGTCCTAGACATGTGGAAGCCTTTGTTCATTTTTTTTTCCCAATCCTTTCTCTCTGATTCTTAGTTTGGATACTTTCCATTGATCTGTTTTCTTTCTCCTTTGTTATTTCGATTCTAATATTGAACCCCTCTAATATATATTTTTTAATCCAATTGTGTTTGTCCGTTCTAAGGTTTCTATTTGCTAGGCTTTTGTTTTTGTTTTTAGTGTCTATTTCTCTACTAACAATTTCTAAATTTTCGTTCATTTCAAATATGTTATCTTTTCTCTCAAGGGACATAGTTATAACTGCTCTTAAAATCTTTGATAGTTTCAACATTTAGGTCATCATGAGGTTAGCATCTGTCAATTGTTTTTCTTTTGAGAATTGATCATGTTTTCTTGTTTCTTTGTTATCACGTGATTTCACATTGCTCCCTGAGCACTGTATGGATTCTGGTCCTTTGATAATCCTCATAAGAATGGTGAGTGTTTGCTTTGCAGGCAAACAGTCCACTTAGGTTTTGGCTCTAAGTTTTTTTCACCTTTGTGCTCAGTGGTTTAAATCTCAGTCAATTATATTAGACTTCCAGGGGTTAGCCTGAGACAAATACAGGTAGTTCATACCTTAGTTAACTTGTCAAACCCTTGCTGTGTTACTTTAAGTCTGTCCCATGCACATCTGGCTCAGATATTAGATTGAGTCAAGGGGTCACAGACTTAGAGGACCCTTTTCTAGTTCTTTTCTTTTTGGGATTTCTCCTACCCACTCCACCTCCCAGGGCCTGGGCCTCCTGGCTAGAAAGGTAAATTTCTATTGGAATTCTAGCTGCCTATAGGTCACAATGATCTGAAATAGGGGCCACCCTCAAGATAAAGCTGCATGACAAAAAGGGACGGGGTGGCGGAGTGGGGAGGAAAACTCAGCCATCTCCACAAATCCATCAGCTTTTGTTTACTTACAGTCACTAGGTGGTTTATGCCCCATATTTTTGTCAAGGCTTTTCCGTTGTATCAGCAGGAGGGCGGGCTACAGTGGGCTCACACTGCCAAGGCAGAACCAGAATTCCACTGACCCATTTATTTTTAATATGAATAGAATCCAAAGACCCAGGAGAGACCCAAAAGAGAGTCAATTGTGTGCTTTCTCCATATTCTCCACCCTGCATTGTAAAATGCTCATAGGTTTTCTGTGTTTTGGTTTTTAAATCTCATGTAATAGGAAGAGTGATTAGAAGTAAGGAAATTCTTTTTATCAATGTTGAAGGAATGTCACAGTCAATTTTATTTACTTTCCTATGCAAACCTTCAATTTGGAGGGTAGGGGGGGGGTTACGTCATTATTTATTGCTGTAAGAGTCTTTCTTTTGGGACTAAGTTAAAAATAACAATCTTTACACATATGTATATTGTTTGAAAGTGACATGAAAGTGCCTTTTGTTTCCTTGGGATTCACTTTGTTTAGTTTCAGAGCTGTCACTTTTAATTATTTACCTGATCATCTTATCTTTGACTATAATATAAATACAGTACATAATTACACTCTTGAAAATGGTTATTTACTCCTTGGCCCACAGTGGTTTTTTTGGAGCTGCTGTAAGCTATCTGTTTAACATAAGGAGGAACAGCATGGAGCCCAGAACTGATTCGGAGAATCATTTTAATTTGGGGACTGTTGCCCAGGTAAATAACAGCTGCTTTGGAATCATTACAGCAGAAGTGGCCAATGAATAATTTACTTTTATATTTAACTATAACAGATGCATATTTCAGGGTTACCAAAATTTTAAAAAGTTCTTAAGTTCTTCTTGCTGTTATATTGGAAAGGAACTACAATAAGCAGATACCAGGATGTAATATTGCAACTTGGAGAATTTCAATGGGAGATTGTGATTAAAATTTGGCAACATCAAAATGGTTGTTGTATGAATTTGGTTTCAGTAAATGACTCTAAAATTTATTTATTTATCAAAATCTTATGCAAAATGTGTTAAGCTTTTGAACTGGCAAATTTGGACAGGAAATCTTGCACAAGCAAATTTTTCCCATGAGTTTTTTTTATTTGTATTTCTTATTTAAGAAGAGTCTCTGCCCTGATTTCTGACTTTCTAGTGGCCTTTCGCATTTTATTCTGAATATCTTATCTAGCCAGAAAACCAGGAATGCAGTCTATTTTTAAACTGAGGGGAGTTTTTTATAATTGGAAAATTTAATCTTTTAAAAAAACTACAAACATGGTATATGTGTGTTATAGAAAGCAAAAAAAAAAAAAAAAAAAAAAGTAAAAAGCAAGAATATGAAAGCACTATTTTTATTATTCAGAGGTAATACCTGACCACAGTTTATTGTATTTCCTTTTAAATCCTCTTTTAATGATGTATATATGTATTTTTGTTCCCTGAGGGATATTATACCTTAGTTGCTATTTTGCTACTAGCTTTCTAAAGTCAAGGATTTTTGCTTTTTCATGTAGATAAATTTTCATCTCATCTAATACCCACTTCGTATTTTCATTTCCCCAGTTGTTTAGAGACATTTTGCAAAAAATTTTTAAAAAGAATTTTCAATCAATCCTTGATAATTAAGAATGTTATTCTAAATATTTCCGTGAGTTGATTTCCTCAGAGGGCCTCGGTAGGCCTGATTAGTTGTTACTGATAATCATGTCAATCTGTCATATAGATTAATTGATTCTGATCTCAGCTAGAGTTACCAAAATCAAAGATGAATTAATCGCTTGTGCTCTGGTGAATTCAGGGATTGAAATGACATCCATTCTCTCATGAGGTTCCTAATGAGAATGAAAAAATATATGTTGTGAAGAATGTAACAATTTTTATGTGGTAGCATTTTACTTAAAAAAAAAAATATTATCTCTTATACTGAGTGTCTAAAATTCACCATCAGAGCAAGTTTGGACCTTTGGAAAAGACTCAGACAATTGCTAACCACTAGAGTGTATTCTGTTAATGAGTTTCATTCCCTAAAAGATATTCCATGTCAGGCAAGAGTCAGAATTATTCCAAAAGAACTAAAACTAGTTTAAGGAAGGAACAGTCTTTCTCCAGAATCTCAGAAGTTTGATATTAAGAAGAAAGAATTTAAGAAGATGAAGATGTGGCTCATTGCTTCAGATGCATAAATTTTATTCTTAAGAAACAAATTTCTGGAAGAATAGCATTGTGACACGCAGATAAATATGCCTAATTTCTTTTTAGTCCTAACATCCAAGTTTTTAAATATAAAAGTTATATAAAAACCTATGCATTACATAATTTTTTTTAAGGAAAGGTACAGACTGGAATGAAGGCTAGTAGGCAGTCAGGCAGCGAGAGGAGGAAGAACATTTTGTATTTAATTTTAACTTATTCACACTGGTTGTTATGCCTGGGCCTGGGACTCAAACCCAGGGGTAAATGGCCTGCAATCCTTGGGAGGTGATTTACCTAACCACTACTCCGTCAGGGCAGCCAGCATTATATAAAATTTAATAGAGAAAAAAAGGCAATTAAACCATACCTCACCTTCCTAATTAAATAATTATTAGCATTTTGGTGCAGGTCTGCCATGTGTTTTTTTTCTGTGTATAGGCCATAGTTAATATCATTCACATATATGTATACGCACAACTATATACGTTATAGAAGTATAAATATATGTGATACATATATGTGTGTGCGCTTTTGTATTTGCATAGATATATAAGTACTTACGGTAGGAACGCTATGTATTGCATGTACTATATGTACATAAATGTATGTGCTTAGTAATAGTCAAGAATTTTTCTCAGATAACTATAGTCTTTGAAAGACTATAGTCTACAGTGGTTACATAATGTTTTATTAAGGTATTCAGTACTTTATCCATTGCTCTCATGATGAACGTCTATTTTGTTTCTATAAAGAACACAGGGTCTCCTGGCCCATCCACCAGCTGTTCCTGGAAGCTTTGTGGAGGTTTCTGCCTTCCTTCCACACCCCTTCTCAGGGCAGGTCTCCAGGATCCACATTTTAGAATGTTTCCTTAAGGAGCCTGTCCTCAGGGGTCAGGCTTCGTTTTGGCTCTCTTGGTCTGCCCTACCCTGGTGTACTTGACATTTTGAATTATCCCTTCTTGTACTGCCTTACAAGGAAGTTGGGCTTAAATTCTCCCTTCTTTCCTGCCTCTTCCCAAAACAGTCCATTCTTCCTAGCTAGTGTTGAGTTTATGATCTCAATTTAGGCCACAGTGCTAGTCCTCTGTGCACCATTGGCTGGAAGTCAGGGTGGCAGGAAAAGATCACTAAATCTCTGGTTTGTGCCTATTGTAAATGACATGGGGATGAACTCTATTTTCATAAAATTTCCCTCCATTCTTAGAAGCATTTTCTTAGGCTAGAATCCCAGAGATGCAATTTACTGAATTTAAAGATCACTACTATTTTTAAAGCTGTTAATGCTTATTATCAACTGAATATAGTTAATATTTATTAACAGTTCCTGAGACTAGATCTCATTTCATTCTCACAACAGTCCTATTATATCCTATTATGGAGAAGAAATGGCATCATCCAAAGCATATGATGCATTGTTTTGAGCTATCATCATGGTACCATCATTGTTCATTATAATTTAAAAGTCAACAATAGGCTTTACTAATGTCTTTTTTTTTTTTTTTTTGGAAGTGGAAGGTTGATGACAGGAAAGAGGTGAAAAAAAATTATTTCTTTTGAAAATCATTTGTATTTTTTTTTCTTTCAAGCATCGTTTGAACAAAGACTCCAGTTTTATGAACCCCAAACCAATTTTAAAACAAAAAATCAGCAGAAACTTCTTTATCAAAGTTTTCACACCTGCTAGAGGCATAGTTACCATTAGGAGCGATGGGGTTTTGAGCTAGAGTGTAGGCTGCTTATATGGAGAGCAGGGGAGAGACTGCCGGTTGTCACCCCTGCCGGGGTTCCTCCAGAGCCAGGACAGTGCTTAGCACATAACAGAGGCCCAGGAAATGTTTGCAGAATGAAGGAAAATATTGCTTTACCAGTTAGGATGAGGTTCATGAGTGAGTAACAGAAACCCCCAAATAGCAGTGACTTAAACTGCCTGCAAGTTTATTTCTGACATAAAAATTATCTAGAGCAGCATAGCCTAGGATGTTAAGGAAGGTTCATAAGACTTTGAGGACCCAGTTGACTTCCCTCTCTGTCACGCTTGGCATGTGACTTTTGCTTTAGGCTCCCAGTTTGACTGCGTGAGCTCCAGCCACCTGGAGCCTTTCTAAAAAAAAAGAAGAAAAGAAGAGCTTGTTCCCTCTCCTTACAGGCCCTCCCAGGGAGTTGCACTCGACCATTTTAACTTACTGGGACTAGAGTGCAGCCAAGCCTCGTGGGAATGAGGCCAGGAAATGTGGACTTTGCTGTGGGTGACTGTGTGCCCCAAACAGGAACAGGAGCTCTATTACTCTGGAAGAAGGAAGGAAAGTATTTGGAGGCAACCAGTAGGCTCTCTTCAGATTGAGCTGCAATTCCCAAACTTGAATCTTCTCAGGGGGTGAAGCTTTGCATACATTAAAATTTAAACAACCATATAAAGTTTTCTATTATTGAAACCAAACTAGTAGTATGGATAATAGGGAGCACAGAGAGATAAATAGAAAGACTGCAGTTAAGAGCAGTGTCACAGCTGAGGGGTGACTCCGGCTATGTGGAGGGTGGTGGGGAGAATTAGATGCCAGCTCAAGGGAAGCAGATTTTCTCTATTAGGTAGAGGTGATAAAAATACAAAAATTAAATCATGGCTATGCGTAAAAGTCTATCTACTTTTGAACATTGAAAAAGAGGTCATAGTGACACTTCCACAATCAATATATTTTATTTCAAGGGCACGATGAAATCTTTTGAACAAATCTTACAGTCGTGTTACTTGGGCTCCTCCCTCTAGGCCTCCTGTGGTTCTTCTGTGTTCCATCAGTGGTTCTTCCAGGTCTCAATTTTCTTTCTAAGGCTCTTCTGTTCCTTTGCATAGCACAAAGCATTCAAGGAACTCTTGTGGTCAGTGGATTTTCTCCCAGAGTTAGGGAACTGTAGTGCCCCTGTTCTGTAACTGCTGTCTCATCATCCTCAACACAAAAAAGGGAACACAAATTGGTCCACAGATTTAGAGGCTGGATTTCTTTCTCTTAACTTATGATTTAAAAAATTATACGTGTAGTACATACATATTCATAATTGTATTAAAAATAACATTGGAAGAAAAACCAAATATGTCGATTTCCACTCTCCTGAGTTAATATTTTGATGTAAGCCTTTGTAGACTTTTTACTGTCTTTAAAAATATATAATCACATACACATTTATTTAAAAGTTACTGTCGAATTAATTTTTTATAACTGCATTTTCAGTTTAACAATCTTGTCATTAGTATGTCTAGTGATGGGCTTTTCGGTTTTAGTGTATGTAACGGCATCATTATTTCAAATGGATGCATAATATTTTATTGCGAGAAGGTGGAAGAACTGATTTTTAGTGATTTATGTTATGTCTGTAGTGCTTCTTTTCAGCAGGAGTTTAGGAGAAAAGTGAACCCTAGGAGCTGAGTGGGAGCAGAAGGCTTGAAACAAGGTCATCAGGAAAGGTTACTGTACAGTTGCCCCAGGCTAAGGGACTGAATCTAATACCTGGACAACTGGTTGCTCCTGAAGGAGGCTGTCTGGAGTGGCTGTCAGTGGGGATCGGTGTCACTTGGAGCTTCCAGCTTCCCAGGAAGCAGCCTGAAGCCCAGGTGAGGGCCTCTTTGGAGGCAGATGGTCTGGAGAAGTCACCGCAGGCCAGCTGGTGTTCTGTAAACAGCCTTCATCTGCTGAAACATGCCTTTTCTCCAACTGGTGTTAGAGGCTGAGAGCTCTGTCAAATCGAGTGTGATTTTGTAACTTCATTAGCTGCTACCTCATTTCCCAGTTACCTCATTCCCCAATTGCTCACATTCCACTACCAATATCTGAAGTACATTGAAAGCAAATACTTCATGAGCTAGGTATGCACAGTACTTAAGTCTTCCTACTCAGGAGCCTTTAGAAATAAAACTCAGCTTAGGTAACAGCTAGGGTGGGATAATTGAGGACATTTTTTAATGATGACATAATGACTTTTCTCAGTTATTTCTTATTGTTTGAAGGGTATCATTATCTCTCTGTGAAACCACATCAGACATCCATGCTGAAGTGAATTGCTGAAATACTGGTCCTTCCCTCTGAATGGTAAGAGCCCACCTGCCTCTGTCTAATGGGCTTTGAACCATCAGGGCACTGGCTGGATGCTGGGAGCTTGCAGGCTGCGCTGATGTTGTGCATTAAGGGTACACTTCTTATAATGTGAGAACCACATCTGATATAGATTCTGCTCCACAAGAATAAACTTGTTCTTTCTTGAGAATAAATGACCTCAGGGATCACTGGCTTTTAAGAGTTATAAATTTTTATGACATTATGAAAGAAATGGGGGTTACAGTAAGCCACTTAGTATTAAATTTCCACTTTCTGGATAATGGATTAGGTGTAATGTCCCAGCAAATGTGAGCAGACTACAGAGGGGAAACTAGAAATAGATTAGGATACAAAATATGTAGAGCAAAATTGTCTAAGAAAGTCGAGTTAGCTTTCCTCTGATGTGACCAATGATTAAAATACAAAGTAAATGCTCAGGTACAATGTTAGCGATTGATGAGAAATGAAATGAAAATAAAACGTGTATATTCTTAGAGGACCCTAAAATTGGAATTTGGAAAAGTACTCAAAATAGAAGACTAGGGTAAGAGATCAAACAGTATACTGGGAAAATAAATGAGATACAAAGAGAAAAATTCAGAGGAGATTAATGTAGTGATACAAAACTGCAGTAAAAAAGAAAGAAAATGAAAAAGAAAAGCAAGCAAGCAAGGTAAGAAGAGAAATAATCACAGATATAACCTTTATATGATGTGGGACTAAAACTATTTGAAAATGCTAAAAACTGATTTTTCATATTAAGAAGTTTTTTTTTTTTTTTTTTTACCCATTTTTAGATAAGGGGGGAGTGAAAAGATGGAATATTGCCTCATATTTCAGGGACAGGGCCTGGAAGCTATTCTTACTGTTAATGATCACAGTTACATAGTTTTTTGTTTGTTTTTTTAAAGGGGAGGCAGATTAGAGTCCAGAGGAATCTTGTCACTTGTCAGTGAAGCCGTTGGTTATTGGGTTATGAGTCCATTGGTGCTGGTGGTCAGAGACACAAAATACCCTGAGACACAGATGAGGAAACAGAGCCAGGGAATCATTAACTATTTTGATTAAGGTCACCCAGAGAATTATTGGCATAGCAAATATCCTTATAATTTAGGTATTCTTAAGGAATCCAGTAACTTGGGGGTAAATCATGGATTGTCAGGAGATAAGTTTTAGTTAAGTATAGATGTTGTGTTTGTGAAGTAAGTGTATCTGAGAAGAGCAGGGCCAACCTAAACCAAAGAAGGAAACTTATTAGAAGGCAAGAGGGACTTGCAACCTGGGGACAAACTAGAAGCCTGTTGGGCTTTTTGTCTTTGGTCTTCGTTTCTCTCTGTCTCTCTGCTTGGTCTGTTAGTAACCTCATCCTAACAAACAGTGTTAGCACAAACTAAGTCAATGTCCATGCCTGCACTCTATCCTGAGGGAGCACATGAAGACTGTTCTAAGGAGAGCCATAGGAATGACGAAAGAGCTAAAGAAAATTAGCAGTGGAGAGGCTAAAGGACTGGGGATAATTCATTGAAAAAGTCTGCTCTTGGACATACTGCATTCTTGAGTGTGTCAAAAATTATCAGTGTAAGAAGATCATGACCCAGTGTTCTTTGTCTTCACTACAGATAAGCCCAGAGGAAACAGACTTGAATCACAGCGAGGGATTCAGAATAGATGAGAGGCGGCAGTGGCGACTATGGGCATCTTGATGGTTTTGGGGAGAAAGCGGAGCCCTCTCCTGTGCTTCTTTGTCTCTCTGGAATGACGTTGGCTCTTTCAGGCAGGGTGATGACCTGGAAGGACTGTCAGCCCTTCTTAATAGGGTGCTGAGGAGCATACACTTGCTTGGGTCTTAGAAGCACTTCTTATCACATTTTCTGGTGCATCGGTGTCTAAAGGGACTTTTCATGCTCTTTGGCCTTTCCTTGGACTTACAATCATACTGTGCCATTAAATAATTTTCTGCCTTCTGTTCATTAGTCTCAAGTTTCAGTGTCTAGCTGACAAAGTGCATTTATATTAGATTTGTGGGTTGGAGCCATATTTGTTGCTGATTATTTGGAAAATGTAAAAAGAAAAGTTGTCTGAGGTGACTTTGCCTGCAAATTGCCCAGTGTCTGCCTATTTCATAGCTATGAGACTCAAATCCTTATTTTGTTTTCAGTCCCATGATTTGATTTTTCAAATAAGAATAATTAGTATATACCCTCCAATCGCAAAAGAAAACACATTAATCTTTCTTCCTCTTAATTGCTTTAAACTGAGTAGTTACCTTATTCAGGCACATGTGACTCAAGTATGGAAAGCTGATCAGCTTATGGGTGAGGGAAAGTGATCTTTTGTAATGAAATTCTCAAAACTAGTGCTAAATGTTGGTTGTCTTATGTGTTAAAGGAAAACGTTCAGATAACAGCAAAAAGTCAATTGAAACTTTCATCTAGTGCTTATCAAAAAAAATTGTCTTCAGATATTTCCCATCTAAACACACCATGGCAGAAACACTGTAAAGAAAGAGTAGTAGGAGAGTGGTCATGGGTTGTTTAGTGCCTAGAAAGTCATTAGAATAAAAATCACACTTACATTTTGATTCTTCTCGGGTGCATTTTGTCTCACATGCAAGTGCCTGTTAAGTTGGAGTCTCTCACCAGCTGGAAACAGTTTTAGTAATGAACAGTCCTCTATTTTAATAAAATGATGATATCACCAAAAAAGGCCTCTGAATAACAATAAACAATGTCTGCGTCTGATAATTAACACACGATTTGTATGTACCACACACTTTGACACTAATTGAGCATTTTGCTTCCAGATGGATGTCAGTTTAAGTCACCCCATGTACTATAGACTTTTCCACTATTACAATCTCTTTAGATAGAAATTTCATATCTACTCAGGTTATTATGGCCCCAAATGTTATATTTAGTATGTTTTTAAAAAAAATTTCATTATATTACGTTTCTGTAAAATGCTGAAGCATTGGGTTCCATGGCACCCATCACTCAGGTGAGAATTATCTTTGAAGAGTACATGCTGTCTGAAGCCACCAGCTGTTAAAAAGGCTCAAAGACAGTGGACAGGAGAGGCTTAGAGACAGCCAAGGGCTTGTTGTCCCCAGAGCACAGAGTGGGTGGAGTAGGAATGGAGGGTGGAGAGGGGTTTCTTTTTCAGGTGGGTCAGGCAGTGAGAGGCCAGAGAAAAGTCAGGGGCACAGGGAGGGTGGTGGGAGTGGAATCCAGACATTCTTTTTGGGATGAATTAATGATTTGGGTGTTGGAGACCTAGCTACCCCAGGAACAGTATTCACCCTGAGTTTTTTTTAGAAATATTGGCACTCCTGATAAAGGGAGTTTCACCCTGATTTAAAATTATTCCCCAAGTACTCATCTAGAAGTCATTAGATTTCTCTTGCTTTTCTTATGATAAGCATTCTTCATCCCAGTACAATGTTGTTTTAGCAAACAACTCAAGGCAGAAACAGAGTGCCTGGTCTCCACCATTATCCAGCCCTGGAGCCCTGACTGTAAGGTCAGCATAGCAGTCACATAGCTACTCTCCTCCCAGATCATACCTAGTCTTGCTTTCAGTTAGGTGGTAAAGGTCCTTTCCAAGCAACTTGGTTGGGTTGAATCTTTATGTGACTCCACATTCAGTGAGGGAACACAAGCAGGTTCATTTAGACAAAGCTGTTCCCCTATTTCACTGTAGGTGTTTATTCCCTTAACTGGTTAAAAGTAAACAAGAGGATTAATCTAATTTGCAGTGATTTTGACAACAAATAGAAATGCATGCTTTTTGTTGGTGTATGTTCCTCTTAGCAGAGAAAATGGGCAGTTGCCATGTAGCCACTGAAGCCATAGACTCTCCTGGTGAAGGTACATATTGCCCATGTCCTGCCACTGAACCATGCCGTTCAAGTCTCTTGTCACTTCTGGTGATTTTGAGACCTGCGGACAGAGAGGGGAATAGAAAAGGGGCTGAGTGAGTGGGGTGGGGAAGATGGTTAGTAAAATCCTAAAGAGAGTATGCTTAACTATAATCTCGTCCTGCTGTCAGATTTGCTAAAGAATAGAAGGTTGAGTTCTGAGAGTGAGAACAGTGGTGGAAAGAGAGCATCTTGCAAGGTGATGGGGTCACATGGCTTCAGGAAAGTCAGGACTTAGTTCCTAGAGGCACTATGCCTGGGGCCACATGTGAGAGAAGGAGGAAAGAGCCCAGGGGAAAATGATGTGAATTACCAAGCATTGTGAGAACCCTCAGCAATTCCATAACCTTTGCTGTCTGACCTCCTAGAGCCAGTTCTTAGCCCAATATGGCCTCTTGTTGCTGACTTGGAGCTGGAGAAAACAGGGTTTGCCACAAGAGGCACCTGGGAAAGTCTCTACCACAGGCTCTGTGGTAAGTGGAAGACAGTCTTGCTACCCTACACAGTGACAGCTAAAAATCTCAGGGGATCCCTCTGTTTGAGAGTCATGACCTTTCCTGTCACATCTCCACATTCCGGCAGGAGAGGAGATTTGTGTGACGGGTCGCCTGTCAGCAGGCCTGGGTCACACCACTGAGGCTGCAGGAGGGAAGAGGCAGGGCAAAGAAGACAGCTGCCTCCGGCTTCCTAAACACCATCTTCTCCTCAGTCAGGACCAGGTTACAGAGGCCACCAGTCCTCGGGTAGCGTCCTTGGTGATAAGGGGGAAGCTTCCACTAATCCTCTTCGAGTGTGGCTTGTGAGTAGGCTACAGAAGGAGGGATGTTTATCTCACTTGGACCCATACACACATTCCTAGCCCTTCTTCTTGTGGCCTCAGAGAAGACATTCACCTCCATTAGAACCCCACCTCCTGGGGGCACGAGGTGGGGACTCTTGATTTTTAATTATGCAGGAAGTCGCTTTCTCTCTCTTTCCTTTTAAAAAATGATAAATGACTTAGCAGAGGCAGACACTATGGTATCTTTTCAGGATTGTTTAGGAGATTTGGAGGTAGAAATATGATGGATTGAATTTGAATTCGCTTAGCTCTGACTAAGATAAATTGTCACTAAAATCGTAGGGGGGTATAATTTGACAATCAAGCCCATTTTGCTTTTGAAACTACCCATTCTCTATAGGCTTTTTGTCAGCAACAGGAAAGGAATGGGATAATAATTATCAGATTAGAGGAATACCATTAAAAGCACTAAAGCAGTCGATTTGCTTGATTGAAATATTTGGTTGGGCTGCTGGTTCAGTCACTTCCTGTCTCCTTGCTTCCCCTGCGGCTCCAAGAGCGAGAAGCTGGTTGGTCCCTGCAGCCATCATCACCATGAAACCTATACATACCTGTCATCGCCAGCATCGTGATATTTCACAATAAATTGAAAGTGACCTCTGGTCACATCATTTAAAAATAATTCAAATTCATTTTTATAATCCAAATAAAAACAATGGACTTGCTCTGGGCAAAATTTTCTCTGATGCATCCATGAAAAGTAACTGAATGACTTGGGGAGAGAGCTATTATCTAATAATTTAAAAGCTACCTATTAAAATGAAAAATTTGAAAATTCCTTTAAACTATTTCCCTTTGTTGAAAAGGGGACGTCTCTCTGGTTGGTTAACTTTCTTCAGTTAATGTGTATGAATGAGCCAGAGTTTGCACTCAACCTACGCCACCCTTTGTTGAAGCAAAGATAGGCAGAAGAATAACAGACAGAAAAATCAATCAGAATAATTTAGCACATCTCCTTGGAAGAGCTGTGGTTGTACTTGTTTTGAGACTGATAGTTGATGCTAATTTAAATATGAATTTAAGAACAAACTGTCTTTTATTATTGATCTTATACATGTGCTATCTGCTTAGAGTAGGGCATTTTAGAAATTTGATAAACATCCAACTGCTCAGTGATGATTATTGTCAACCTTTAAAAATATATCTATATATATCTGCATTGCCTTTTGCTATTACCTGTTTCTATATATGACTATGTCTGTGGGTGTGTGGTGCAAAATGCTGCCAACTAAATTCCCTCTAAGGGTCAGGCAGATAATATAAATGGGCAAAATCAGCTGATACAGTTAGGTGAATGACAGAATGACAAGGATTATGTTAAATTAGAGCTCATATATGTAAAGATGTTGCAAGTTTTATAATGTGTGGCCAAATATAACAATCTATAAGGTGGATTAGTTTGTGGACCACCTGTTTATTTCATAAAAGGTGACAAAGGTTATAATTTTCTTCTGTGTTCTTTCAGAGATGTGTATATGTATATTTTATACATGTACAAACACATAAATCTATTTTTCTTACCCTTTTAAGTTAAGCAGGTGATAGCATGTCAGTTGCAATTTTAACTCTAGACTCAGTTGAAACTTTTGGCTGAGAGTTTGTTGTCCTGTCTACATGATCGCTTGTTACCTCTCTTCTCCTTCTAGATTTTTCTTGATCCTTTTCCAAGAGAGTGGGGCTTCCCTGCTACAGTATACCTGCATTTCTTTTTTGATGAAAAATTGGCTCACTTTAAATCTTTTGCAATTCCTTATCCTCTTCTCTTCACTTTAAACTTTAAACTATATCCGGTTCTTGTTACTTCCTTTCTCCTGCCTCATTAGTATATTCATCACCTATCAATTATGACTATCTTCATATTCCACAAGCATTTTGTTATCCATGCTGCGAGAATCATAAGAGATGTTCAATAGGACTAAGCCTGAGCTTGACCCTGGGTCACCCTATTAGAATCAACCATCTTCACCAAATTGAATACTGTGTCATCCATCATTGTACATTCTAAGTGCTCTTGCCAACAGCTTTTAGCTGTAAGGAGTTGCTTTCAGTATCTGCCATCTGCTACCAACCCCCATCTAACCATGTAACAAATTTAATGAAGACTCTTGTTCAACTAATAAGATTATTAGGCACGATTCTGTTGACAGTGCACACATTGGCAGCTTTCCTTAAGAGCTTAAAAAAATTGCTTGGGTGCAGATAATTTATATAAAGAGGCACTTTCTTCTGAAGTACTTAGAATGAACAAAGTGAAGTGAAAAGAGCTGAGTTCTAATCTTAGTTCAATTGATGTTGGATCTTGGTATACATTTAACTACTGAGCCTTGATTTCCTCATCAACAAAGCAGGGTTAGTTATGTCACAGGGTTATTGGAATAAATTACAAAACACATGCAAAACAAACTTATTAAATGTTATCTGAGTCCTTGCCTTTTCACTCCAGAGCTGGTCAACAATCAATTGAAAAAAAGAGCATCCACGGACTTACTCTTAGGTTATTTAAAAATCACAATTTCCCTCTAAACTTCTTGGGTATTTTCTTCAACCTCTTCTGAAAATGCCTTATTTAGCAGGTGACTTTGACTCGGCTCTATAGAGGCTTTATGCTTCCTCAGTCTCTCTCTGCTCCATGTCCACGATATTTTCTTTCTTTCATTGCTACACTTATCAGATAGTACAGTCATCTCTTCATCTTGGTGCGCAACTCCACCTATGTCCTGTTTTTCTCTTAGCTCCTCCCTGACTTTGCTCTGTCTTTCCAGGACATAAGTTTTCTTTTTCATCCACTCCTTCTCCTCCCCTACATGTGTGTGTATACATATATACATACACACATATATACATACATGTATGCATATATACACATATTTACATATACATCTATTTCCCCTAAAGTCCTTCCCTTTAGTGCAGCTATGCCCGCAAGTCTACTGCTTATTCCATCTTCTCCTTCTCTCCACCAAATATCTGCTTCTTTCCAAATCTTTCCCACTCACTTTGGTCTTAACATTTCACAGTCCCTCCAATATGACCCTGCTAAATCTGATGCCTTAAAGGCCACTTACTTATGATCAAATTTATTGGTTTTTACTCATCTCTCATCTATCTTGAATTCCTTACATCATATAAAATGATCTGTAATAAAGCATAAATCTATTTCCATTCCCACCTTCTCAATAAAGGATGTTTTCTCCTTTTCCTGCTCCTTAAATTTAGGGGTTCTTCAAACTTGTGTTCCCAAACTTTGGTGGTCTTGGCAAGCCACACATTTTCTGTGGATAATCCTCAAATATCCAGGTCATGTTTGAATTGTAGTCTCACATTGTAGACCTGCCTTCCTAACAGGTGGGAAGGCATCTTCCTATGAAGATCATGATGAAGCCATTCAAGCAAAAGATTTCAAAGTTGAACTCATCAACTCCTTAAAGCTAGTTTGTGTACTTGAATTTACTATTTTTGTTCAGATGGTTTTCCCTATAAATTGACAATTACTTCTAAAGATGCAAAATAAACTGGATCTCAGACCTCTAAGCTGGTAAGGAATTAGGTGGAAAACAAAATAGGAAAAATATTCAAGTAGCAACAAGCAGAGTGAAATTAATACAAACCACAAAAGAAAACTAAGCAAAAGAATAGAAAATTAATAGTAAGCATTTTGTTTAGCATAGAGTTTGCAGACCAGGACTGCTGATTCTGATAGTGTTTATAGTTCTAGTTCTCTCTCTAGGCTCCAGGTTGGTGTAGACAAAGCTTGGGTCCTCACAACCAGCATTTTAAAAAACTGCGGTGTGATAACACTATGTCTTTATATTTTCTTATTCATTATAGATACTTAATTTTTTTACTTTGTTTTGAAATTGATTTTTTGAAGGAATATTGCATGATAACATTAAATAGATTTAAGGGATTGATAATAGTAAACAACCTCTGTATATAATATAGTACATTCCCCATTATTTCATTTTGTTCTTCACTATAAGATTAATCCATTTTACTTTGTTCCCCCCACTTCTCTTTCCTCCACTTTCCTGATGGATTGTAGTTCTCTTGTTGATTTGCAGGGTTTAAAAAAAATTAACTCCTGATTTGCTTTTTGCAGCTAAAAGTCAATTGTTTGATTTAGTTCTTTTTTTAAAGTCTATTTTTGTTTATTTCAGTTTACTTGCTTACTTGATATCTCTATATATCACATATGAGTGATATATAATGCCTGTCTTTCTCCTATCTTATCTTGCTGAGCATAATTCCCTCTAGGTCCATCCTTGTTGCTTCAAATGGCAGGATTTCATCTTTGATATATATGTATATATATTATTGATATATATACATACATATATATATACATACATATATATATATATATATATATATATATATATATATATATACACACACACACACATCTTCTTTATCCACTCATCTGTTGATGGGCATTTAGGTTGTTTCCAGCTCTTGGCTATTGTAAAGAATGCTGCCATGAAATGGGAATGCATAATACACAGATTTTTTAATGTCTTTTTTTCTGGTCCAAGATCCTACATTGCATCTACGACAGTTCCTCGGTCTTTGTTCAATCTTTTATGATTGGGCACTTTTGGAAAGTACTGACCAGCTATTTTGTGGAATGCCTCTCAATTTAGATTTGTCTGATGTTTTCTTATGTGATGCATTTTTAGAAAAGATACCGCAGAAGTGCCTTTGTGCCCTTCCTAGTGCATCACTTCAGGATGTTCCCAGTGCTGCCATGTTCTCTTGCTGGTGATGTTCACTTTGATCGCTTGGCTAAGAAGATGCTTTTGAGTTTTCTTCACTGTGAAGTTTCTCTTCTAAGTTTTTAATTAGTAAGGATTAATAAGTATCTTATGCAGAAATATATTGAGGCTATGCAGATAACCTGTTTTCCCTTATCATATTTTACTTACTAATATAACCATACATTTATGATTCTTGCCTTCAACAATTATTACCTAGGTGTTTGCCAAATGGCAATTATTCTTTTTCTATCATGTCTTCTCTTTTCATTTATTTATTTAGTTAATTATTTAAATCAATACTGACTCGTGGAATTTGCTTGACTCTGTAAGGTATAATCCAGAGCTATCATTTTGTCACTCAAAATGTCTTAGATTTAGCCATTGGTAGTGTCTTCAAGGTGACTTTCATGTCCTTTCTACACATCCCACCTTTTTTGAGTTCTTCCACACTTCCTGTCCCATGTTCATCTTGTCCTTCCCTATACCATCTCTAGCTATTTTTTAAAAAATAAACAAACCATGATGGGACTCCTCTGTGCCCATTAAAACCTTCTTATTCAAATTTCTTTGTTTTACTCATCAGATATTTCCACTCTCCTCATGCAAGACATATCAACCCCATATACATTTTCATTCAGAGCTATATATATGTATATACAGTATATATGTGTATCTATGCATATCCATAAATAATGTTATAACCTATTTTATGACAACAGATAAATAAAATTATAAATATATGTAACTAAATATTTGCAAATTCATTTGGTACATGTGGTTCAAAAGCTCACTATTTTATCTGCTACATAATATTATATTCTAGAATTATGCCAAATTTATTTTTTCATTACTTGATAGACATTTTGGATTGTAACTAATTTTTGCCTTTATAAACATCTTCATGTAAATATCTGCCTGAACTATTATGCAAGCGTTTCACTGGGCTACATACTTACAAGTAGAACTGCTAGGTCAGGGGTATACTTGCTTTAAATTTTATTAGATCTTATCTCCAAAGTGGTTATTTTAATTTTTAGTACTATTAGTCATGTGCAGTCCCACATCATCACCAACCCTGGATATTTTCAGTTCATCTAAATTTTTGCCAAAGTGATAAGAGTGAAATGGTTTTTGTTGTTTTTATCTGCATTTTGCTATTATTACTGAGGCTGTGTATCTTTTAATGCTTGTTGAACTTTTCTCTTCTATAAACTATTTGTCATTTTTCCTCCATTTTTCTGTTGGATTGTAGTTCTCCTGTTGATTTGCAGGATTTAAAAATGATTAACTCCGGTATTGATGCTTTCCTGGTTATCTGTGATGCAAGTATCTCCTCCAGTCAGTGGCTTGTTTTCTAACATTGCTTGAAATGTGTTTTCATCTTTCTGATTTCAATTCAGTCTTCCAAGTGGGTTTCCTAATTGAACATATTAATGAAGTGGCCTTTGGCATGCTACTCATATATCAATTTCTTTTGACTAAAATTCTTTACCAGGAGTTGGACTCAAGGATCAGAAACCAACTCAGAGATGTTAAAAAAAAAATAAAGGAAAAATAATAAAGCACTTCTGATCTTTTCACAAGTGAGGCATAGCCTTCATCTGTTTCTTTGTAATTGAATCTGAGACTGGGAAGGAGGCTCTTTGATATCTGTAATATCCAATTTAAAATTCACTGAATTCTAGAAATAAAGAACTAGGAAGACTATCTGGTTCAACCCTCTTGTTTTACAGGAAATAGAGACTCAGAAAGATGAAATAAATATTTAGGATGGAGAGGGCATTTTCTTTTCCCCCAAAGATTCCTTTTTTTTTTTTTAAAGGCATGGGCTTAGCTCTTCACTCTCCTAGGGGAATGGATTCTTACAAGTTTGATTTGGGCATACTCAATCTCCTAGAAATTTCCTTTTTCTTTTGAGCTGTCCCCCACCCCCACCCATTTACTCTGATTTCTGGAATTGAATACAAGTCCCTGTTAAATGCTTTGGACATATAGCAATTCATATTCCCCTGAACCTAATGGTATTATAATGGGGGACTTCCGTTTTCCCTTTGTTTTCTTTCTTCTTCCTCTTTTTTTTGTTGTTAAGATCCATTCCTTTCTCTAGGGAGAGAATATAATAATATTCTTTCTTGGATTTAGGAAACTGAGTAGACATAAATCTCTCCAAAAGGTTAGATGAGATTACCCTGAGCAGGACAAAAAGGCCTCAATATTTTTTTTCCCACTTATATTTTCTAATGCAAGGTCTGCATCTATAAGGTCTAATGTTTATTTTTGTTAAATCAGTTTTCTTTTCTAAATAAAGTACTAAATGAGGGGTTATGTTTCTGGTTATAGTCCCTTTTTAGCTTATAATGTCTGTGAATCTGGGGCTAGACATCAAAAGGGCTTTGAGAAAGAGCAGAGCAAGCAACTGAAAGTAAAAATCCTCTGGAACCATGAGTAATGACCATCGATCTTAACTGCCCAGTTTGTTAAATCACCCCTGAATTTCCCTGAAGCTACTTTCTGTAGTACTTGTCGGATTTCTCTGGGTCCTTTCCTTAAAAAACTGCTCTCTACAAACAACTCAGCATCCTGAAATCAGGGCATTGACTCCTAGAGGACAGTGGCATGACACCTGACTGGCGAGGGCTGTCCAGTGATGACCGTGGTGGTGATGACAGTGGTGATGATGGTGATTAAAAACGAAGTGATTATGCTTACTATATGCCAACTGTGGCTCTCAGTATGGCACATGTACTAATAACTCATTTATTTCTTAAAGTTATTTTATTATTCCTTTTGTTTACTTTGCTATATGATCTTCATGCTATTGAATTTGCACCTCAGTCTGTGTACATTTCACACCACACCCACCACCAGAATTTACACCACTAAAGCAACTCCTTCATTCCCTGTTCCCTCCCTGCTCCCATTCCTCCAATAACCACAGTCTTGCATGCTGTGAATTCTGCTGTGTTTTGTCATTTCATTTGCTTTGTGTCTTTGTATTCCACATATGAGTGAACCATCCTGTACTTTTCTTTTTCTTTCTGGCTATTTCACTTAGCATGATCACTCCCAGTTCTCTCTAGGTTGTTGCAGAAGGCACAGTTTCATCTCTGTAAATAGCTGCATAGAATTCCATTGAGTTTCTTTATCCAGTCATCTGTTGACAGGCATTTGGATTGTTTCCATGTCTTGGCTATTGTGAATTCTGCTGTGAACATTGGGATGCATATTTTTTTTTCTGATTAGTGTTTTTGCATTCTTTGGGTATATTAATAACTCATTTGATCCTCACAAGTCTAGGCAGTAAGTTACTATTATTATCTCTATTTTATAGATAGGGACATGGAAAGAATGAGTCACATTGTATATCAGTCAGGGTATAAACAGAACATAGACCACATAAAAATAGGTAATTTGGGAGGCATAATTTATAAAATAGGTTAATTACAAATGTAATTAGGGGGAAGCATTGATGGAAGTAGGAGCAAGGAAGCTGTTGCTGAATGGATGAAGGGAGTGAGCAGTCAGCAAAACTCAGCAGAGATGTGTGTAAAGCTAATTTCACCTTGTACAGAGTAAGTGATCTGTTAACCCCTGGTAACCTTGCAGGAAAGAGAGCCAAGGGAATAAATATACTAAATCTTCTCTGTTCCTGCTTCTGGATTCCTGTCACAAACCTTTGTGGCAGACTTTGGTAGAACTTCACTGAAACCTATCGATGTCATCCTATAGTCTGGCATCGGGTCAGAGAGCAGGGTCCATCAGGCATACCACATTGTGAGCAGCCAAACTGGGATTTGAACTCTGGCAGCTAAACTTCAAAGTCCCTGTTCTTAACCACTGTGCTACATACTGGCTTATAGATTCAGGAGGTTCTCTAGCAAACAGTGAGTAGCTTGTAACTGGAGTGTCAAGATAATTCATATGAAAGGCTGTGACTAGTTCAGTAAATCGCTGAACAGGCTCACGTGCTATTAATGTTTGTCTGATGGCAAAAGAATCAATAGTAAAATGCTGATATTATCTGTCTTTCTATCTATTTATTTTTATATATTAGCTCTGTCTGGAAAGATTTTGAAACCATTGGACTCACCTTCCTCTCCATAATTAATCATATATTGAGCTTCAATTTTAGGTAGAGCAGAATGTATTGATTTCCTTTCAATTATGTATACTTCCTTGTAGTTGTTTTCTCTTGTTGACTATACCAAAATAACATTTTGGGATTAAAGCTGATCTACAATTGAAAGTTACTAAGGGTTAAATTGCTCTCTTTTAATTTCCAATTTGGGGGGAGATTACATAAAATCGAGCTGACTGCAGAATCAGATTTTATAAGCAATTACCAATTACTTCAAGAATCACCCATTACTGGGATAAAATATTTTGATATTATCATTTTCAACTTAGTTTCAATTTTACATAATGGAAAAATCCTGGGGCACTGTGTGGTGGTTCTGGAGTAGGAAAACTGGCATAAGGAATTTTGGGTCTGTATGAAAAGTAATTGAGAGAAGAAGGGAGGGGGAGTCCCATCCTGGGAAGTAGCCTGAAGGCAGATTTCATATCAGAGGCTGCATCAAGGAGGTGGTCCAAAGGGAATGCATGGTCTTGTGGACAGAGGAATGAAAATAGGAGAACACAGGGCTGCTTTAGAAAGATCTGTGTGCCTTTGATTTTTCTTTTTTAAACTTCGGGAGTTGAAAAAATGCCAATGGGAAGAAGAAATTCTGATTTGAATAAGATGATAGGGGCTGCAATTATTTTGCATTTCAAAAACAAAGAGCAACGTAAGCAAGACTGTTGCAACACTTTCCAACTTTAAGCTGTGCGCCCTGCCTGCCATCAGCATCTGCCCAGCTGCTCCAGAGCAAAAACCGCAACCCACAGTGTGCATAGGATAGCTCTCTTTACGCCCAGGACCCCCTCCAAGAGAAAAGAAGAGCTGAAGTGCTGTGCTTGAGGCTCTTTCTCCACAATCAGAGAGACACAAACACAGCAGCAAGTGTGCTTTGTGCTCCTTTTTCGAGGTGTGAGTTACATTAAATTGCCAAAGAATGAGGAGAGTCCTTTCAGGATTATGAATTCCAGGCCATTTTGAGGATTCTTCAGAGTCTGAGTGAAACTGGCACCAGTAGGGATGATGCTCTGGCGTCAGGTACAGGCAGGGGGCAGCTTGCTGGAGTGTGGTGGGCTGCTCTTTCAGAGTACATTCATGTGGTCCCACCCTCCCTCTGCCTTTATCAGCTGTTTTCCATGCAGGCAAGGCCAGAAAGTAAATCAGAAGCACATTTCCCCCTCTTTTTAAAAATTTTTTCTAAGAAAAGGTGGAGTCAGGAATGAAGATGAGCAGGTAGGAAGAGCTAGGAAGAAGACTATTTTAACTTTTATTTAGTTGTTCACACAGCTTGGTTCTCTTTGGACCTGGGACTCAAACCCAGGCATATGTGGCCTGTGTTCCTTTGGAGGTGATTGATCAAACCACTAACTCCACCAGGACGCACCATTTTCCTTGCTCTTTAAAAGAATTGCTTGCGTGGCCTAAGTTGCATGTGCGAATGAGGAGGAGCCGTGGTCTGGAGAGAGGGATGGGTGAGTTGCTGGAACCCAGCCTGACTCTGCCTTCCTGGGGTCAGCCCACTACAAAGTGGCTATTTCTGTGAACAGAAAGATCTGATCACCAAATGGGTACCACTGGGACTCAGACCTTTTGAGGAGGGATTCTGGTCAGGGAGTGAGGGGGTGCCATGCCTTGAGAAACTACCATGAGAGTGTTCTCTTCGGCTTCATGGTGGCAGCTAGAACTCAGGCCTCGCTGCATCACCTTGCTTTCCTGGGCCGGTAGCACCTCCTCTCCCTCCAGCTTATATCTCCTTGGTTGGCTGCAGCCTGAATTTCCATTTCCTCGCACCTGTGAGAACTGACCTATGAGGCCTCCCCTTCTGACTCTCCTGGGAAGGTTTAGCTGGTGGTGGTTGGAGCAGTGTAAGAAAATGAAAAAGTGGTGTACTCTGGGTCTGGGGAAAAAATCTAGATGAACAACTAAAAAAAAAAAAAGTGTTTCTTCCTGCCTATCTCTGTTTAACCTTCATTTCTGCCTTCATCTTTCCTTGAAAGAGAGAAGGAAAGGAAGGGAAGGAAGGAAAGGAAGGAAGAAAGGAAGGAAAGAAAGGGAGATCTTGGATCCAAAGGGCACTGGCTAGCTTGGCAGGACATAGGACACCTCTTTATTGAACTTAAACAGCCCTGAAAAATCACCACCACATCAGCCCCCATGGTTCCTATAGAAACTAGAAACATCACCCAGCTTCTTTGCTTTTGAGAAATCATTCATCATTCATACCCCACCAGCATCTTTCACTTCACTCTGTGCCCTGTGATGGGGCTTTGCTGAATTGGCCTTGCTCTCCAGATACATCATGGGCATGAGCAGTTCCAGGATACCAAGTGGAAAGGATAGTGGGGCCTTGGGTAGACCAGAAGTCCTGCTGTCACTGCCATGTGGGTGTTTCAGCCTTATTCTTTAGGAATGTATGGGGTGATTTATTTGCACCGAACACTATACAGACTGTTCTTTGTTTATAGGGAATATAATTCCCACTCCTATATAAAGTTCTCTATTTGTAAGGTTTTGAAAAATATAAAAGTTAAACATTTTATCCTGTGTTAAGTGATTTGGAGTCTTAGGCACAAAACTTTGGATGAGTTAATTCCTAATTATTTTTTAAACAAAAAAATTAATGAACAGAGGTCAAGAAATAAAATCCTTTATAATATTGATGTCTTTACAGACATTTATTTAAAGTTGATTCAAAAGCTGCCAGGCTTCTCTTGGAATGGTTGCTGCTGGCCTGGGAAGTGTTCAGCCAGCATTTATAGGGAGCTGGTCAGTGTTGCTCATTATAGACTCCTGGGCCAGCACAATGAGTATATTCCTACTTGGTCTAGTGGCTCGGTGCTCAGTGTTCAGCAGCTGTGGTGGGAGATCCAGACTGAGAGAGCTCTGTTTTACGATCTGGGGCTAGGCAGCAGAGCATGATCAGAACAGGACTTGAGGCGGGCTTGTACGTTTTCAGAACTGATGCTCTTTTTCATGAGATTGTTGGATCAAAGAGAAGGTTAGAGTGTTAGCAGTTAGGAACAATGAAAGTGGACTGAATTATGCAATTCCACACTGTGCTGGGGAAAAGGGAATCACCAGGTATTGCTCTGAACAATTGAGAGAAAATAGCTTATTTTGTCACTCAAAAGAGAATGGTCTTGAACCCCACAGCTCCTTTATGATTTCCTTAAAGGGAGAAGGTAAGCTGTTATCTCTATTTTCTACCTCTGGCCTTTTAAAGAAGAGCACTTCTAATGAGGGCACTCACCCCAGACATGGGTATAGAGTACCTTCTTGTCTGTAAAGTAAGATTTCGGGAAAGAAAATAAAAGTCATGGGGCTGGTGGGATGGGCTGTTCATGGCCAGTATCCCCTGGATGACTTACCCATCGTAGGTCCTAATTCAGTGGGTGTGTACTGGCCCTCTATTGTCAGGCAAGGTGCAGATTATAATATGCTGTCCTTGTCTTCAAGGGACCTAAACTTTTCATTCTCTCCTTATAACTTTTTTGGAGTCCAAAATTCACTATTACTACAATTTGGTGACATCAGTATTCAATTAAATTCAAAGTATTTATTGGGTATCTGCCTTGCACTTAATACCATGTTAGTGGTCTTTAGGTTCTTTATGAGAAATTACCCTAAGCTTCAAGAGACTTGAACTTGAGACAAGAAAGGATCAGAAAATAATATCTGAGCACATAACATCAGGCATCCAAAGGTGCTTACTGCCTGAAGATTTTTGCCCACAAAAAAGGAAAATTTTGGAGGAAATAAAAATCTCTTCCGTCTTCCCTTTCTCCCTTTGTTCCATAGGTGCAGAGTTGATTCAGTGGCTTGCTTTGTGTTAGTAATTGGCTCTGAATACTTCCTGTTTGTTCTTTAATTCAGTTATTCTTGTGTATGTTCACCAGCTATCTGATTGCCTCCTATGTGTAGAAGTATTGTGCTAGGCCTGGAAGAAGGAGCAGAGAGCAGGGCAATGCTCCCCTGGCCCATGGAGCTACTTTGATGCAGGTAAGGCAGGTATTAAACACAATTACATATTGAGTCAATTGTATCTATTAAGAGAATGAAGGCAAAATGCATGTTAGAATAGCATTTAACACAGGACTTGCCCTGGTTTGGAGAATAAGAGAATGTTTCTAGAGTAAAGGATGTTTGAGTTAGACTTTGAAGGGTAAGTAGGAATTAATTGGAAGAGAAATTGGGCCACATTAAAACCAGAGAGGCCAGCATATGCAAAGGCCTGGAGTAGGCAAGATCCTGAAAATACTTTATCATTGCTTTTTATTAATTAATTAATTTTAAAGAGAGGGAGGGAGGAAGGAAAGGAAAGAAGGAAGCAGCATCTTTTTAAATTTATTTTGCTTTTTCATCATGCAGGACCGCCAAGAACCCAGGTCCTCGGTCTGTCACACCAGCCTCTCAGCTGCCTGAACCGTATATCATGGCAACATGAATGAATTTTCCTTTTGAGACTGTGTTTCTGAGTAGGTGTGGAAAATGGGTTGGAGGGAAGAGAGTGAGGTAATTGTGTCAGTGCTGGGAAGAGATGGAAGGAAGTAAACAGATCTGAGAGGTACTTAGGAGGTAAAATAGGAGTTGGAGATTGAAAAGGTCCGTGGATAAGGGAAAGAAAAGAGTAAAGGAAGCCAGGTCATGATGGAGAAGGATCAGGTTTGATGAGAGGGAGAAGATGATGAATTGAGCCTGACATATGATGATTTGGAGATGCTTTTGACACAATGAGGTTATTCAGTAGACACATCTTCACTGGAAGCACACTCTTGGTTGGATGACTGAACAGTTATTCCCAATATCCTCTTCCCTTTCTCAATTTCCATGATAGAAAAAAACCAGAAACATTCTTTTCTAGTCTCACAGTCAGAGGTGACTACATAACTCAACTCTGGCCAGTGAAACAAAGGGGAGGCACATTGAATCTTTGACTTCATTAAGAGTAATTAAAACATATTTTCACACAAAAATCTGAAAGTTCATAATAGCATTACTTATAATAGACAAAAAGTAGAAAGAACACAAATGTCCAACATCTGACAAATGGATAAATAAAACGTGTTCAGGTGTTTGATAGGTGATTTCAGTTTTATTGTCTTGTCAAACCCTTCCACTGAAAATCGATTATGAGTTTGAAATAGGTTGAGAGAAGCAGAGAAAGAGAAAGGAATTAAAAAATCAGTTAATGTTAATATTCTAAAATGTGATACTATCTCATATATAGCTCACTCTTTTCACTGCAGGATGCCACCCACCACCAAGATGAACAAATGCTTTTTCTCAAGGGAAATTGGAATTTCATATTTTGTGCATTTTCCATGAGATATAATGCAAAGCAAATAATTCAGACATGTTAATTCCAATGGATGGTTCTACTTAAAGCAAGGTACTCACTGCCCCCCTATTATTCCTCTAAGAGATGCTTGACATGCACATGACTTTCCTTGCCCATATCAGACATCACTAATCTATCATATCACTTTTTTCCCCTACCAAACCCAGAAGCAGACTTGGACTCTTTCTCAACATGGAGATTCAGACACTTGAACACATTAGCTCATAGGATTTAGTTTACCATCTTTGGTCCAGGAAGTCAACTTGAGATGTCCAATTTTTCATAACTGAGTGTATGTTAAAGACTTTTAGTATTGTCCATAGGAATCAGTTAACAGATGCTTTGTCTTCGTCTCTTCAGGGGTGCCATGAAGGCTGTTGGTAGCTAGCTTAAGATGCTGTGTGCCCACAAATCAATCACTGAATGCTTCCAACCCTCACTATTTATCATCTACAAAATCAGGAGTCAAATGGAAATACTTAAATTTGTCTAGACAATGACGCTCAAGTCAAAGTCATAATTTGTCATCTGTATGTTAGCTCACGAACAACTGTAAAACACTCTATTACCTTTTAAAAATGACTTGGAAAGCTTTGCCTTAATTTACCAATTCTTGCTCAGGTTTTTTGTTTGTTTTATATTTGGTCTTAATAGTTTTATTAGGCAACACTTAATGTCTTATCAGAATCCAGGACACTTACTATCTCTTAATCCATACGTTAATTGAATATAGATTTGGCAACAGGACTCTATTTGCTTTAAGTTACACCCTGTTCACTTAGCTGGCATACAGCACAGCATCTCAGGAATCTTGTGGTTTACAGTCATTCCACCCTCAAGATTTAAGAAGGATGTCTGGCTCCCCTGGGCTGACTGCTTTCTTAGTTACACTCACTAACCAGTTTTTAAGTTTAGCTTTCACATATCTGAAGTCAGACACTTGTTGACCTGATGCTTTTACCTTGTTTCACTATAGATGCTAATTCCAGGGTTCTATGGAATAAAGAAAACAAAATAAATTTGATTCCCTTTTTTTGCCTTTAGCCCAGTCCTCAGATACTGTTTGGTAACTTCTCAGGGGTATAGAGTGTCTTGATTTAGAAGTCAACATGATCTGTTTTAGAAACAGAATTTCACATCTCTTTAGGGGGTGTTTACAGTGTATAACCCCAGGTCAACTAATTAATTAGTGAGTGACCAGTAAATCCTGCTAAGTTTTATCCATTATCATGGGGTCAGGAGGAGAGTCAGTTGTTGATCAAAGTGACATGTTTAATAACCAGTTGGGTTGTGTCTAATCAATAACTCAAACAAACAATTTATACTCATATTATCAGGTATGATCATCAGACATTTATTATTTATGATGGGGCATCATGCTAGGTCCCAGGGACATAAAATTATACAGAACATGACTTACACCTTTGAAAGGCTCACATTTTCCTGGAGATATGGATCTTCCATGAAGAGAGGTGACAGTGTGAAGGAGTGTCTGAGTGTCTGACAGTCTGAGTTTGTAAAGGTCTTTCTCTTCTGGGTTCAAAGAAGTATGCACTTCTAGGATTCCAGGCCAGAGGAGAAGACAGAGGAGAAGACTTGCTTGAGGCCTCTCAAGCAAGTGTGGGGTTCTGGTGGGCTAAACTGTGAGGTGAAGGTGGGGTGATATTAGAAGACCAAAGAGCTGGGGGAGGCATTTGGCATTTGAGGGACTGGGAGGGAATGTGTTGACTGGAGCCAGGGGTCACACAGGATGTGATCAGAGAGGAGGCAGGAGATACAGGCTGGGGCCAGACCTCAGGTGCCTTTGAGATTTAGGTCATTGGGAGCATATTTTTTGAGTTTAAACATCCCCTGAGGAAAGTTTTTAGACTGCATGGTCAAAAGGTGAACCTCTGTGTTGTATGAGAGGAACTGGAGTGGTGGAGAGACAAGAGGTAGGGGAAATGTTTAGGAGATATTAGCTACCATTTTAGCTGCATGATTTAAAACATTTATTTTAAATCAGAGGACAAAGACACAAATTGAATATCACTAAGTAGTTGGGATAGAGTCAAGCAGTCAAGAATTTTCCACTGTGAAAATAAATTTGCTTTTTATTACTTGTGAAAAATAAAGAAGGATTGGCTCTGGACTGTGACAGGCCTCCATTTCCACAGATTGTATTAGTCTGATTGCAAGTGAGTTTTTGTATTAAATTAGAGGTGTTTCCACTTACTGGAAGGTGCTGTAAGGCCGCGAGTTGTTACGTGACACTGGGGTGTGTCCACTACCTCCCTCTGTACCGTGGAGTGCCCTACAGGCCAGCTCAGGCCACTTACTCATCTTTCTTGAATAATTGAAAGCCCTCTGAGAGAACAATGGGAAAACAACTGAGTTGTCAGAGGAAAGATGAAGAAAACAAGGAAGGAATGCAGAGAAACAGGAGAGAAGTCTCTAAAAATTCTCCCAAGTGAGGGAAGCTGGAGAATGAACAGTACACAATGTGTCAAAGCCATTGCAAGTGGCAAGGTGAGAATCAGATCTGCCTACGGTTCAGTGATAATGATTCAAGGGAGAATCAAGGAAGACAGGAAATGATCTCAGGATGGTTAATCCTTAATTAAATGGTCATCTGTTAATTTATTCAATAAGAGTTAACAAGCTGTTACTCAGAAAACTAAGTACTTGGAACGAACCAACTGAGGCATCATTTGCAAAAACGTAAAAGTATGAAAAAGCAGGGTATTAGTAGATACGCGAGTGTGTGGGACTTTTTAGAGCAAATAAAAGGTTCAGCCTGGATGCTTACAGAAGTGTAGTATTTGACGGGAACAGTGTTTTATGTTTTAAATTTATATTTGTCAGTGTCATCATTAGTATATAATTAAAATATCTATTCCTTTATGCATTTCCATGTACTAAATCATCCCATTACTTTGTGGTTTAAAATTTAACTCCTATAGTTCTAGGAACTGACTGGGTTCAGCTAGGAGATTCTTATTGGGGTCTCTCATGCAGTTTAAGTCAGATGGCGGCTGATATTGGAGTCATCTTGAAAGCTCCTCACCCATATCTGGTGGTGGATGAGACTTCGCTGTGGTTTGTCTGCCAGAACACCTACACATGGCCTCCCTGTGTGGCCTGGTCTTATTTACAGAATTCTTGTTGGATTCTAAGAGTCAGTGTTGCAGAGACAGAAATGGAAGCTTTAGTTTCTTCAAGGGGGAGCCTATAAAATACAGCAACAATTCTATTTGTCAAGTAGTGTATGGACTAAATTATTGTATTTCCCCCACCATTCATATGTTGACATCCTAACCTCCAGCATTTCAGAACTGGGGTGTATTTGGAGATAGGGTCTTTAAAGAGGTAATTACGTTAAAGTGGGATCACTAGGGTTAGACAATCCAATATGACTGGTGTTCTCATAAGAAGAGATTGGAACAAGAAGATAGACACACCAAACACTGGCACCTTGAGGGGCTACCATATAAGGACGCAGCAAGAAGGTGGCTGTCTGCGAGCCAAAGAGAGAGGCCTCAGAAGAAGCCAGACTTGCTGGTACCTTGATTTTAGACTACAGAACTGTGAAAAAAAATTTCTGTTATTTAAGCTAATATAGGATACTTTGATATGTCAACTCTGCCAAATGAATACAAGAAGGTACAGAGCCCATAGATGACACTTCTTTATGGGAGTGGTATCAGATAATGTTGGAGTGCTGTTTTAAAATCACTTCAGTATAAGATAACTAACATTTCTTAAAAAAAAATCTGAAAATATAACAACATGGAAAGAGGGATGCTATGTATCTCTGGGGTGCTTTCTGAACTGATAAGACTATAAAATTATAGAGGCAGCTAGTGCCTTACTAAACTGCTTGGGATATATCTCAAGGTTTATTGGGAGCCATTTGCTATGAACTGACTATGTCCACTTCTCCCAGTTCATGTTTGAAAACTCTAAGCCCCCAATGTGACTATATTTGAAGATGGTGCCTTTAATAAAATAAGTTTTAAAGGTGGGGCCCTGATCCAAGTAGATTATTGTCCTTATAAAAAGAGACACATGAGAGATTTCTTTTTCTTTTCCTGATTAGACACACTGAAGAAAGGGCATGTGAGGATACAGAGAGAAAGTCCCCATTTATGTTATGGAGAGAGCTTTTATTAGCAATTGAGTCAGCTAGAAACTTGATCTTGGACTTTCAAATTCCAGAACTGTGAGGAAATAAATTTCTGTTGTTTAATCCACCCAGTGCAATATTTTTTAATAGCAACCCAAGTGGACTAATAGACCACTGAAGGATTTTGGGTCAGAGTCACATGATTCTCCATCCACTATCTCTTTCTGGTGGCAGCGCGAAGGTGGTGCTGAAGGCCAGGCCTGATGCTAGGAGTTCAGCCAAACTGTTCTTTCAGTAGTAAGATCAATGGTGGGCGATGAACAAGCCAATTGGAAATGGGAGAAGCAGAAAAAGGAGATGTAAACATTTAAGATATAGATTTGGTAGTACTTGATGGCTGGATATTTGAGTAGTGGGGATTCCTCAGAGGGAAAAGACGGTGAATACCAGATGGAGAGTAATGGGGTCCTAAGGAGGGGGAGATTTGGTTGGGACATTACAATAGCATACTTCATTGACTTAAATTATTTACTTTTTAATTGTATTGCTGTTGTAACAGCAGCAGCATTGCTGTATTTTTTAGGATATTGCATTCATACTTCAGATTGTGAGCATTTCATACCTAACCAACCCTAGTTCTAGTGCTCTTTACCACCACTTTATTAATTCTCTTTTCTTCTCTTTTTCTCTCCCCACTCCCATGCCTGTGGTAGCCACCATCTTGGGTTCTGTGAATTTTGTTGAGATTTGTCTGTTGGTTTTGTTTTTTTATATTCCGCACATGATTAAAACCACCCTGGACTTCTCTTTTTCTTTCTGGTTTATTTTTCTTAGTATTATCTCCTCCAGTTCCATCCTGCTTGTTGCAAAGAGCACATAATCTTTTTAAACAGCTACATAGAATTTCATTGAACATATATATATTATAATTTCTTTATCTAGTCATCTGTTGATGGATGTTTAGGTTGTTTCCATGTCTTGGCTATTGTGGACTGGTATAAATATAAGGGTGCATCTATTTTTTGACATAAATTTATTATGGCATGTAGCAATACAGGGTACATTTGGGTCCCCAGAAATTAGAGCCCCTTATTTCACCTTCTTTCTTCTAGGGAAGGTGGGCTGTGGCTCTGTTGGGTTGAGGGTGATTGGCAAAGGCATTCACTCCTTTTCTAGATATCCCTCTGCCAAGAGGATCTTGAGCACATCCACACCATGCCAGGAATGTATACATCTTAGAGAGTTAGCTCAGTATCAGATGAGGTTGTGCTCTGAACCCACAGACCTAACTAGGATTGGGGAAGAGGTGGAGCCTCCTCTACCTCACTGCAACTGTCATCTGAGCCCTGAGGATCCGCAATATGCCTATTAAAAGTGTCTGGTACCAATTTCCAATTTGGTAGTGGGAAGATGCTTCCCCATACTACCAATAAGCAAGTCTTAGGACAATAGCTGGGTGTCCTACAATTCAACTCAGTTCTGACACTAGCATCAGATTCTATAGGTTAAGGGCTTAGTTCCACAAGATTACCCTCCATTAATATGCCAATTGCAAGCCCAGATCACTGTTACTGTACTTCTGATGGATTGGCTAGAGATTGGAGGTTCCCATGATCTCCTCCTTGGATTTCAGACACCAGCTGCAAATCCAGGTTGTTACCTGTGCTTTTGATCAACTGGCTATAAATCAGAGGTTCCCACGACCCCCTCTTTGGGTTCAATTAATTCACTAGAGCTGCTCACAAAGCTCAGGAAACCTGCTTACTCATGGGATTACCAATTTATTATAGAGGATAGTAAAGGATATGAATCAGCAGCTAGATGAAGAAATACATAGGGTGAGGTCTTGAACAAAGGAGCTTCTGTCCTGGAGTTTAGGGATCAACATGATGGCGCATGGAAATGCTCTGATTCCCCAACTTGAAATCTCTTTGAATCCCTGCCTTTTGGAATTTTATGAAGACTGCATTCCGTAGGCATGATTGATTAATCATTGGTCATTGATGACTATTTCAACCTCTAGTCCCTTTATCCTCTCCAGAAAATAAGGGGTAGGATTGAAAGTGCCAATCCTCTATGCATGGCTGTTTTCCCTTGCAACTAGCTACCCGTCTTATGTGCTTCCCCAAGTCAGCTCATTAATATAAGCTCAGTTATAGTATAAGGGGGTTTATTATGAATAACGATACATACCAATTTAATCTTTCATATTTTACCTTTATGGTTCTGAAGCATTTTCAGGAACTGAGAACAAGAGAATGAATATAACAAAAGATGCCCCCATTGTTCTGACTGATCAGGAAATTTTAGGGATTCTGTTACCTGTGAGCCAGGAGCTATGGACGAGACCAAAGCATGTGAAAAATACATCATGATCATTTGAATGAACAAATGTGTATTTGTTATAAGGCACCATATTGCCCTCATCCGAATATTACAGCCTATCCCAGGCTGGCTTTGTTTTCAGGGTAGTGCCTGTTTGTAAGTCACTAACACACAACAGCTATGATGGCTAAAACCATATGTGTGGGGTAATATTTGACCAATGAAAATGGATTCATTTGGAATTTCTGATCATGCCTAATGGGGCTAAAGTTGACAATTTCTTTAGAAATATCCAAGGAGAAAAATAGAAAAAAGCAAAACAAAAGCATAAACTAAAACAAATGAGTAGACTAGGTCATTATCAAGAGGGTGTTTTCTAGTGCATTAGAAAATGTCATTTGCATATAAACAAAGCCCTTTCTGGCTGAGGCCAGCCTGGCTCAAGCTGCCATGGTAGAGTTAATTATGTCATTTTTCTTCTTTAACTAAAGCAGCGTCTCTTCCACTGCGCCTCCCCTACTTTGCTGCTGTCTGCACTTAAAACTAAGGAAATCACATTTCCTTATCCACAAACACCATTTCAGACTTTCTTAATTTAAGCAGGTCTTCTTTCTCAAATCCTGAAATGCAAATTAGGGAGGAGAAAAAATTGCATAAAAAGAATTTACAAAATTTTAAATATGCTGTAATGTACAGCATGTGACTATGATGAATATACCGTATTGTATATTTGAATATTATTGCTAAGAATAGATCTTAAAAATCCTCATCAAAAGAAAAAAAAATTTTTGATAACTATATATGTGGATGAAGGTTAATTAGACTTATTGTAGTGATCACTTTGCAATATATACAAATATTGAGTGATTATGGTGTAAACCTGTAACTAATATAAAGTTATATGCCAATTATACTTCAATAAAATGCTTTAATTACAAATGCTTGTCTTTTGATGTGTTCTCCCACCATTCCTGCCTCCCTTAATTTCTATTTGCTGCCAAAGGCCCGGGCTGGGCACAGTGCCCTGGGCTTCCATGAACATGTTCACAGCCAGCCAGAGCAGTCCTCTTCCCAAATGTATAAATTGCATCTCTGGCAAGCTGCAAACCCAGTCTGTCTTAGATGGCAACTGTACTGGGAATTTCCCCCCTAAAAGATGCACAGAGATAATGTATTTTGATTCCAAGAAAAAAAGTCTGGATCGTTCCACTTAAGATTACAACACTCTCCACTCATGTTGTGCAGATCTACAATGCGGCTGCTGTTTTCTTCTCCTGACCTTTTAGATTCCTGGTATGGCACTTCCATTCTAAGGTTGGATGTGAACACAATGACTTCTTGAATCGCCAAGCTGGGCACAAATAGCCAGCCCTCAAGCTCTTTCCATGTTTCTGGGTTTGTGCCCCTCCCACCCCCACCCTTTCCTCTCATATCTGTTTCAACATTTCAGCTCAGCATGCAATGCGCCTGAAAATGGCTTGGATGTAATTACTAACAATGTTACCTCTCTGCTGAAGCCTGTAATTCCCTCTTGATTAAGATGGCGATATTGATTTGGCTGAGATTGCATGCAAATCAACCGTGACATCGGGAGAGGTGCATATTTTCAGTTTGCAGTATGTGTGTGATTTAGTCTTAATAGTCACGTTTCCCCATCCATCTGGTTTGACTATAGCATTAAATGGACTAATACTTGTCTGCTAGGCTCAGACGGAAACTATAGCCGTCAAAAGTTCTCATCTGGAGCCTTTGTTTAGGTTGTGCCTATCACCCACAGCCATCTCTGCTCTTACATTTATCAGAGTAATTGAAGAGGAATGGGCTCTCTTAGTCAGAGGGGCTGTCAAAAGGTCATGGTACTTCAGAAGGAGGCAGGTGGAGGAGGGGATTGGAAAAATATTTTAAGGCAATAGTTATTTGGAAATTGACCAGCACAAAAGTCTTTACTACATTCTTCAGTCAGGCATTGAAAGAGTACAGTCTCATAAAGTAAATGGTTACCAGTTCATATCACTGGGGACAAACCATGCAACCAAGAGTCCTTTTAAGGCTAAGAAGCAAAAACAAAGGCTTTGGTTGGATATAAGTACCTACCACCCAAACAGAGTTTGTGTAACCTGCAGGGATAGTGTAAGGAGGGATCAGAGAGGATGAGCACTGTCAGGGGAAATTTGGGGCAATGAATTGGCAGGTAATCTTGGCAAAATAATTTTTGAAAGTGTATAATTCAAATGAAACTGATGTCTGAATTAAGAGGAGTGCCTGACAATTTTTTTGGTGAAATTAATTTGCATTTGTACCAAATTAAAGGACACTAAAGAGACAGGAGAACAAAATACAATAGCTGGTCTTAGAGTAGATCCTGTGTTAGAGGAGATGCTACAGAGGACGCTATTAATAGGTCAACTGACAAAGTTGGAATATATAAACAAATTAGATAAAATTATTGTATTAACAAAAATTACTGAATTTGATGACTGTAGTGTGGTTATGTAAGAGAATATCTAATTTTAGAAAATTATATATCACTCTTAAGAATAGATATTTGTGATGATTATATATCTTATATAGAGAGGAGAAAGGGAAAGAGAAAGAACAAATGATAAAATAAAGCAAATGGGTAAAACGTTAATGATAGATGAGTCTGGGTAAAGGTATAATGGTGCTCTTCTATTCTTGTTCTTATAATTTCTCTGTAAGTTTGAAATTATTTCCAAATAAAAATTAGAAAAAAAAGACTGACTCCAAAGTTAACCTTATCCAAAGCTCTTTTGCTATGGAAAACATAGAAATTCTGAGTTTGCCTTTTTGGTGTGATCGAACAATTGTTAGTGTGCTACTTCTTTCGTTTCCCTTTTCCACAAGGACTCTTAACTGGAAAAAGACCCCGAAACTCATGTGTTAATGGGACAGATGTTGAATTACTCTGAATGTATAACAAGAGCAGACCTATTTTGTTAAAAGTCCTGACAGGGTGAAAGAAACATGAATCATGGGAGTGTATACATGTGCACGTTGATTTAGCTGTCAGGAATATTGTCGATGCCCTCTAGCTATTCTCTTTTTTGCTTTTCTCCACCAGACTTCCACATAGCAGTTAGAATTACTTGCATCCAACATTGGTTTCCTCTTGTGATTTCCTTGTTCAAGCAGAAGAATTCCTTCCGCTCATGAGTTATTTATTTTTATCCTTAAGTTCCTATTGTTCCCCTTCCTCCAAATAGAATTTCCCTTCATTTCTGCTGATCACTTCAACTCAAACTCTATACACTTTAATGCAGCTCTCTGATTACTTGTATTTTTCCCTTTTATACACTGTGAAATTTTCTGATAACTTGTGAAAATAATACATTTTTTTCAGAGATGGTTTGGAAAAGATACACAAATACAAAGTAAGAGCATGAATAAATTTCTGATAATCCTACTATTCAAGAAAACCACTGTTAATCTTTTGGTATATTTCCTTATTTTTCCATGAATACATTTGTATATGTGTATAGATTATATATTATATGAGGTCTTTTTTTTTCCATTCGATTTCCCACTGTGATGTTATTAAATGTTATTAAAAATATCACTTTTAAAATTGTATAATTTTCATGGAGGGAACTTAGGCTGACATCCAAGCTCTTATGCAACATGGTGGCATAACTCCTTCCATCTAATTGTTGCTACATCTGTTTATGATTGGTTGGTCTATTGGTTATAATCGTAATTAGTTGATGCCTGTGCCATACCAGTTGTTAAATATTTTGAATAGCACCTGTAGTTATATCATCACAGAGTTAACTTTTTCCCTATCATTGGACATTTAGGTTGTATTTAATTCATGATATTATAAGTAAATACATATAAAAAAACTTTTACAATGAGTTTTTTTGTAATGGCCGATAATTTCGTCTGGTTAAATTTCTAGAAGTGTAATAACATGTCAGAGATATGATTATTTTCAAGACTTTGATGCATATTGCCTGACAGGAAGATTAGATGCATTGACAGCTTGCTCCTGCCGGCAGGACACATGTGCTCCACTGAATCCTGCAAGACTGAATATTATCATTTAAAAAAGATCTTTGCCAGTCTGATCATTGAAAACTGGTATCTTTATTTAATTTGTATTTCTTTTGGTTATATTTTTAATGTGAAATTTGAATATTTTTACAATATGTTTTGCCTTTTTTTTTTCCTGCTCATTTTTCTGTTCTACATTTCATCAATGTTTCTAGGCTTTGTCTTTTACCCCTTTCTGTTGGTATGACAGCTGTCCCCTCTCTGATTGCCAGTCTTAGTTTGGCTACTCTCATTGGAAAGGCTGGTGCCACTTTCTTCCTGTACAAACCCAGTTGCGAACCTAAAGGAGTTCATTAGCTAAAAGAAGACTTTTGATATTTGTGAATGAGTTATGTCACAGAGTGTTCATGTTGCTTTCTGCGGGCATGTTGCTGCTTCACCCATCATTTAAGATCTCTAAGGGCAAGGCCTTTGCCTTTTAACAAAAATAAATACCTCTTTGGAATAGGTTTGATTATTGCAGGTTTACAGCAACGATTTCTTAATACCACTCAAGTTTTTTTAATTGTATTAGCTGGGTATTCTTGCTTGAGGTCTCAGTTGCATTTGGAGTTAGATGGTGGAAGAGACTAGAGCATCCAAAGGGTTGCCTGGGAAGAATATCGAAGATGACTTCTTGTCTTACATGTTTGACTCACATGAGATAGCTGAAACAGCTCAGAGATGTCTAGGCATGCTCTCTCTCTCTCTCTCTCTCTCTCTCTCTCTCTCTCTCTCTCTCTCTCTCTCTCTCTCTCTCTCTTTCCTCTTTTTCTCTATCTTGTGTGGCCTCCTTATATCACTAGCTAGGGCTTCTTCAAAACATGGATGTCTGAGGGTATTTGAACTTCTTACCTTGACTGGCTTCTCCCAGAGCAAGCACTCCAAAGAGATCAAGGTGGAATGGCAAGACTTCTTATGACATAGTCTTAGCAATCATGCAGCATCACTTCAGTCACATACTATTGATCAAAAAGGAGTCACAGGTTCTCAAAAATGAGAGCTGCAATTAATGGGAAGAAAACCCCCAAAACTACACAGGCAAATAAATAACATGGTTGGAGTGACATCTTTGGAACTAAATAGGTGCCTAACATTGATTGCGTGAGGTCCATATTTAGCATTCAATAAATTCTTAGTGAATGAATAACCTAGAAACTGGAGAAAAATTGTTTTCTGAAGAAGCCATTTGACCTTTTCTTTGCTGGGAGGGCCCAGGGAGTGAGCCATGAAAAATGAGACTTTGGTATAGCTGCAATTTAATCTCTGAAAAGCAAGTAACCTTGGAGAAATTCACTTATGGGTGTAATTATATCCGACTGACAACTGGATATTTTCCCCCAAGATTCTATTATCCTTAGTTATCTAACCAGTATTTTCCTATTTATTCTCAATTTTTTGCCTCTGAATAGAAGCAGCTGCACAATTCCAAATCTCCCATCACACATGCAGTTGTTCAACATTATAATACTATTCCAGTGTCACTGTATATCCTGTCTAATTCACACATTTGATGTTCAGTGTTGGTTACAGTGGCAGCCTGTCTTCTCAAAAGAGATCTAGACCTCAAAGTTTGTTTCTGAATATGGGTAGCGGGCAGGGGATGCCATTGTATCTCTGCCTGACTCATTGAGGGATGTTTTCAGTTCAGCCTGCTTTGGCCTAAAGTATAAACTTGATCCATTCATTTCCCACACAATAACATCTTCTGACAGCCTCCAATTGGGAAACACGTGTTGTTTTGAGATTTTATTAATTCAGTAAAAATGGTCAATCATTTCCTATATTTAAGGTGCTACCACATACCTTTCAGGCACATAGGGCAGACGAGGAGGTAAGATATATACCTGGATAAAGTCAGGCAGTCGAGAGAAAAGGTCATAGAGATGATATAGATATGAGATGCCACAAGGATTCAGAGTAAGAATAAATGATTCAGACGAATTTGGCATTTGTTGGCTTCTGAAAAGCATTTTGATGGTGAATGTGTCCAATCTCAGAGCTACAAAGGTCTCCACACAGTGCCCAACACAACCAGGAAAGGACAGTTTTGTTTCTCTGGCAGTGTTCTCTAAATATGATTTGGCAGTAATGGAAGATGAGAGCAGGTTAGCCCCCTCAGTGTCCTCTCTACAGAAACCTGACAACTAGCAGAGGCGCCTCTGTACAGACAGTCCTCTCAACTTTTGCCTATATTTGAAACATCCCTAGATGTGGTGTTTTCTCTGCTCTAGGTTTGCAGGTCCCCTGATGAGTCGGGGGATCTGGCAGAGGGAGAACCCCAGCACACACTCGGAAACAAATATTCAAATAGTCATCTCAGGGCCCTGCATGGCACATGTTTGTGCTCTGCAGACTGCAAAGGTTCTTAGCAGGGAAGCAGTTAATGTATCACAGCCCACTTAGCGCCAACAGAATCTCACCGCCCCTTCTCCCATCTGGGTTGGCTTCTAGCTGAGTTTAGGGGATTTGGAAGGGATTTGAAGTGGGTGTGGTTCTGGTGTTTCAGTTTCTAGGAAATAAAACAATCCTTTTCATTGACCTTTCATGTGATTCTGATGAAGCCTTTTCTATGCAGTCAGCATCCTCACTCTATTTTGTTTTATTCATCTTCTCTGTCACCAGCAGTCTGAATTCTGAGTGGGGAGCCGGGGGATTGGGAGCTCAACCTCTGACTCTTGTGTTGGCTGATGCTCCGGAAGTTTAAAGCCCAGCTCAAAGTCTGACTCCTCAGATAATTGCTTCTCCTTCTTTCTCTGTATATGATGGAGGGGAAATAGGCCTCTTTTAACACTCAGTGAAGGGCAAAATTGCAGGGGCTTAAGAAAGGACTTACAGCTAGTTATCAGATGGTCTGAAGCCACACTTTGGAATTGTCACCTGATCCCAAATGGCACGCATCATGCTCTTGGGAGGGAAGTTGAAAAGCAAGAATCAAAGAAATGAAGGACAAAGGAATGTATGATAAACTCCCTCACAAGCCAGGGATTTGATTAATCTCAATGGAGTCATGAATCTGACTGAGTAAAATTCTGTGTTTCACATATTCTATGTCCTTCTGTGGAAACAGAAATTTACCACATATGGGGGGCTGTCTTTTTTTCCTCCACTCTGACATGATAGTGTGTTTTTGTGTAATTTATAATTAAGAAAGAACACTTTAATTTTTTTTTTAAACACAGTATCCACAATAAAAGCCTAGGTTAGGTTATCAGGCAACTTGAAATCTGCAAAACCTCAATATAACATAATTTTTTCCATTGTTAAGGAAGCAGATTTTGTTTAATCAATCATTTCATTCCAAAATCAATAGAATTTTAGGTAGACGATCCACCCTAAGTGATATAGATTCATTCAGACTGAAGTCAACGCACAGAGATGCAGTGTAAAAAGCAGGAAGGACCACTGTGCATCTCAAAGGTCAGTCATCTTTAGCGCCTCCATAGAGACTTGTTAGGAGATGTAAATTTCCAAAGGTTCTGATTCAGCAAGACTATTTTGAGGGCAAGGGACAAGAGTTTTAAATAAAGAAGCTTAAGAAATTCTGAGGCTCTAGGGTCCATATATTAGAAATTGGACAAAGGTTCTAATGTGTATCTTAGATGCAAAGATGGTGTCTATGGGGAGCGGGCACTGAGACACCACCCAGGAAAAAAAAGAAACAAAACAGTTTTTTGGAGCCAACAGAGAAAAAGGTATTTTCCTGCTTCAGCATCAGCCATAACGCCTTGGAAAACAGAAGGAGACTAACAGCCAGCTCTACAGTTGGGTGAGGGTGTGGGGGTTCAACGGAGAACACAGCAGCAAAGGGGGAGTCTCAAAAAGGAGAATTTCACGGTGCAGACCAATCTGCCTTCCCTGCCAGAGCCCAGCTGGAGCTGCGCCGGCCACACGGACATTCCAGAGAGCGTAGAACAGTCACAGTGACCTCCAGCACCCACCCCGGGTTTGAGATAGCAGGATCCCACTGCTGAGTCCCTCTTGTCCCGGTGCAGACGGCAGGTGCAGCCCCATGATCTCTAGCAGCACGAACTCAGACAAAGCAGGGAGCCGTAAGCCTGAGCCAAACTGAGCAATGCTGCTGGCAACTCTTGGCTAACAAAGGGGAACTGCGGAAATGGGAGTCCGGCGGTGGTAACAGTATGTGGGCTTTATCTTCATGTGCCCAGGGTTAGAAGCAGCAGTGATCCCCTTGCTGCCTAGCCCTTCTCCTGCCAAAAGAGCACAGGCAGTCTACTGAACCTCTTGCAGCCCGATCTCAGACAGAGCAGGGAGCTGCAAGCCTGAGCCAAACTATGCAGGGGAGGGGGTCACAGTGAATGCTGCTGGCAACTGTTGGCCAGGAAAATCCCAGAAGGCGAAAACTGGAGACAGAACAGGAGCATACAGGTGCTGCGCATTCTACTATACACCTGGGACTTGGGCCCCCTGGGAATCAGGACCCAGTGGATAAGACCCTGGAAGAATAGTCCATGGAAAGACTTGATCCTGATGGTTTGGTGAATACAAAGGACATATGTGCAGATAGCAGATTCAAGTCACATAACCCCAGCCAGCAGAGTTCTACCAACAAAACAAACTTACCTCCCCCCACCATCAGGCGGCAAAACTACATGTCACAGATGACCACTACACCCCCAAACTCATGCCCACGCCCACCTGAGAGCCATCATCACTCCCTGACACAGCGAGACACACTATGGAAGACTGTAAGGGTCAAAAATACAAAATAAAGCACAAATAGAGCACTCCATGACAGAAGTTAAAACAAACACAAACAAACTAGAAGATCAACAAACCCCAAATCATGGGGAAAAAACAAACAAACCACAATACACCCTGAAACTTCAGGAAATGGAATCACAACAGAAATTAACTTTGAAGATATGGAAGAATGTTTTTTTCTAATAGATAAAGAATTCAAGTCTTTATTCATACAGAAATTCAGAGAATTAAAAGAAAATTCAGATAAACAAAACAGAGCTTAAACATAATTAAGTACCAACAGGTAGAGATTGAAGCTGTACAGAAAAAACTGACAGTAACACAGGATTTAAAGGAGATAATTAATGAAACTAAGACTAATACAGAAAACTATAGAACCAGAATAACCCAAATAGAGTAAAGGATCAGTGATACAGAGGATAATAATGCAAAAAGGAGCCAAGAAGAAGAAAGAAATTAAATGCAAAATGAAGACACACTCAGAGAACTATCTGAAATCTTCAAGAAAGGCAACATTAGAATACTGAGTATCCCAGAAGGTGAAGAGAAAGAGGAACAGAGAATATCTTTAAGGCAATAATGGCTGAGAACTTCCCAAATCTACAACAATCAATGAACATACAGGTCAATGAAACTAACAGAACACCCAATTACATAAATCCTAAAAAAAATTGTGAAACTATCAAAAATCCAAGATAAAGAAAGAATTCTAAAGGTAGCCAGGGAAGAAAATCAGATAACATATAAAGACACCCCTATCAGGCAAACCTCGGACTTCTCTACAGGTTAGAAGAGAATGGAATGATGTCTTCAAAATACTTCAGGACAAAAAAATGCCAGCCAAGAATACCATATCCTGCAAAACTCTCTTTCAAATTTGAGGGAGAAATTAAGGTTTTTCCCAACAAGCAAAAACTAAGAGAGTTTGCAACCATGAGACCTCCTCTACAAGATATGTTAAAAGAGGCCCTAATAGCTAAACCAAAGAGAAAAAACTTCACAAACCATAACAAAGTAACAAATAGATCAACATAACCAGAAAACAAAAATCAAAATGACAGTAGCAACTTCTCAAATATTAATAATTACTGTAAATGTAAATGGATTGAACTTGCCAATCAAAAGGCACAGAATTGCTAAATGGATTAAGAAATATAACCCCACTCTATGTTGTCTACAAGAAATTCATCTCAGCTTGAGAGACAAGCAATAGCTTGAAGTGGATGGATGGAAAATGGTACTCCAATCTAATGCCGAATCCAAAAGAGAAGGAACAGCTATACTCATATCAGATAAGGTAGTCTTTCAACCAAAGAAAATTAAAACGATAAAGATGGACATTATTTAATGATAAAGGGATCAATACAACAACAAGACTTAACACTTACTAACATGCACCCAATAAAGGAGCATCCAAATATATCAAGCAAATATTAACAGATCTAAATAAGGATACTGACAGCAGCACAGTAATAGTAGGGGACTTCAATACTCCTCATTCAGTAAAAGACAGATCATCCGGACAGAGACTCAACAAAGAAACAAGATCTTTAAATGACAAAATAGAAGAGCTGGAACTAATAGACATACATAAAGTCACCCAAAAACTGTAGACTACACATTCTTCTCAAGTGCTCATGGAACATTCTCAAGGACAGACCACATGCTGGGACACAAAACAAGTTCAGTAAATTTTCAAAGATTTGAAGTCATATTGAGCATCTTTAGAGATCACAATGGCCTCAAACCAAAAGAGAAAGAAAGGAAAACCACAAAAGAGTGAGATTAAACAACATATTGTTGAACGATCAATGGGTAAAAGAGGAAATTCAGGAAGAAATTAGAAAATATCTAGAAGCTAATGAAAATGAAGAAATGACATATCAGAATTTATGAGATGCAGCAAAAGCAGTAATAAGAGGGAAATTAATAGCGATACTACCCTACCTCAGAAAACAGGAGGAATCACAATAAAAAACATAAGCCACCACCTAAAGGAACTAGAAAAAGCAGAAAAAGAGAAGCCTAAATCCAACAGAAGGAAAGAAATAATAAAGACTAGATCAGAAATCAATGGCATACAGATCAGAAAGACTATTAAAAAAATCAATGAATACAAAAGTTGGTTTTTCGAAAGAATAAACAAAATAAACAGCCATTAGCCAGACTCAAAAAAAAGAGGAGAGAGAAAACATAAATACATATCATCAAAAATGAAAAGGGAATAATCATGACTGATACAGCAGAAATAGAGGACTGTAAGAGAATACTATGTGCAAATATATGGCAACAGAATAACCTAGAAGAAATGGACACATTTCTGAAAAGGTACAATATCCCAAAACCAAACAGAGAAGAAATAGAAACCATGAAAGATCAATCACAAGTAATTAAATTGAAATAGTGATAAAAAACCTTCCCATAAACAAACATCCTGGACCAGATGATTTCACCAGTGAATTCCACAAAATATGCAAGGAAGAATTAATTCCGATCCTCCTTAAACTGTTACAAAAAATGGAAGAAGATGGAAAACTTGCAAACACTTTTTATGATGCCAATATTATGCTGATTCCAAAACCAGATAAAGACTGCACCCAAAAAGAAATTATAGACTGATATCCTCAATGAATACTGACACAAAAAATTCTCAACAAAATACTAGCAAATCGAATTCAACAACACATAAAAAGAATCATGCACCATGATCAAGTGGGATTTATTCCAGGGATGCAGGGATGGTTCAACATATGCAAATCAATAGATGTAATACACCATATCAATAAAAAAGGACAAAAACCACATGATCATCACAATAAATGCAGAAAAAGCATTTGACAATATTCAAGACTCTTTTATGTTAAAAACCCTCCAAAAATAGGTATAGAAGGAACATACTTCAACATAATTAAGGCTATAGATGACAAGTCCACAGCCAACATGGCACTCAATGGAGAAAAACTGAAAATTTTTCTCCTAAGATCAGGGACAACACAAGGATGTCCACTCTCATCCTTACTGTTCAATATAGTGCTGGAGATACTGGCCAATGCAATTAGACAAGAAAAAGATATAAATGGTATCCAAATAGACAAAGAAGTGAAACTATCATTTTTTGCAGATGACGTGATAATATACATAGAGAACCCTAAAGAGTCAAGTAAAAAGCTCCTAGAAATAATAAAAAAATACAGTAAATTGGCAGGCTATAAAATTAATATTAAAAATATCTGTTGCATTTCTGTTTCCAACAATGAAAACACAGTAAGAGAATTAAAGAACACAATACCGTGTACGATTGCACCAAAAAAAACCCCAACAAAAACCCTGGAATAAACCTAACCAAAATGGTGAAGGACCTGTGCTATGAGAACAATAGAACATTGCTAATAGAAATAGATGACACAAAGAAATGGGGAGATAATCCACGCTCATGGATCAGAAGAATCAACATAGTCAAAATGGCCATACTGCCCAAGGCAATATAGAGATTCAAGGCTATCCCCATAAAAATTCCAAACATATTCTTCACAGACAGAACACAAAATAATGAAATTTATCTGGAACAACAAACAACTCTGGATAGCAAAACCCAACAATGGAGGAGTCATGCCCCCTGACTTCAAACTCTACTACAAAGCAGTAATAATTAAAATAGCATGGCACTGGGATAAAAATAGAAAGATCAATGGAACAGAATTGAAAGTCCAGAAATGAATTCACGTATATATGGACACCTAATTTTTGACAAAGGAGCCAAAAACTTACATTTGGGGGAAGGACAGCCTCCTTAATAAATGGTTTAGGGAGAACTGAACAGTCACATGCAAAAGGTTGACACTAGACCGTTACCTAACACCAGACACAAAAATTAACTCAAAATGGATTAAAGACTTAGACATAAGCCCAGAAACCATCAAACACATAGAAGAGAATGGAGGCAAACATTATTAGACATAGACCTAGGAGATATCTTTGGCAACTCAACTCCCATTGCAAAGCAAATATCAAAAATAAACAAGGATTACATAAAACTAAAAGTTTCCACTCAGCAAAAGAAACTCAAAAAAAAAAAAAAAAAGGCATCCAACTGAATGAGAAAATATATTTGCCTCTCACACCTCAGATAAGGGATTAATATCTAAGATATTCAAGAACTCAAAAATCGGACAACAAAAATACAAGCAATCCAATCAAAAAATGGGCTGATGACCTTAACAGACACCCTCCAAGGAAGACATACAAAAGTCAACAGGTTCATGAAAAGAGTTTGCTCTATATCTCTTGTCATATGGGAAATGTTATTCAAAACAATGATGCTGGTAAGAATGGCTATTATCCAAAAAAAAAAAAAAAAATGGAAATAATAATTGGTTGAAAGGATGTGGAGAAAAGAGAACTCTAATTGACTGTTGGTGGGAATGTAAAGTGGTGCAACCATTCTGGAAAGCAGTGTGGAGAGTCCTCAAAGAATTGAGAATGGAATGTTAGCTTATTTGAAAAAAAGGGTATTTGAAGATATAATTAAGATTCTGAAATCATCCTGGGTTACCAGGGCAGCCCTGACTCCAATGACAAGTGTCCTTATAAGAGAGTGAAGCAGAGAGAGATTAGACAGAAGAGGAGGTGACAGTGTGACTACAAAGGCAGAAATTGGAGTGATAAGGTCACAAGCCTAGGGAGAGTCATCAGAGAGAGGAGGGAAAGAGAAGATTCTCCTTAGAGCCCTCAGGGAGAGTATGACCCAACCTGTTTTAGATTTCAGCTTCCAGAACTCTGAGAGAATGCATCAGTGTTCAAGTCATTGAGTTTATAATCATTTGTTACAGCAACATCAGAAAACCAATATACCGATGTTGGAATAGAGAAGCACCACCAGGGACCAAGTTTCCTTCTCTGCTCCACTATCTCAAGCATAGGCTTGTGGCTCCATGGTCTTGAGACAGTTGTTCCATGTCCTGTATGTGTCTATGTTCCAGGCAGGAATGAGAAAGAGCAAAGGGAAAGTCCTGGGTAATTTAGTCTGCCTCCATTTCAAGGAGGCTTTTGGAAGTCCTACTGATAATTTCCTCTCATTCACCAGTGCCCCACCTGCAAGAGAGACTTGAAAAAGGATTTTTCATTTAATGTTAGGCAACCTGTCACACCCAACAAAATTGGAATTTTATTAGTAAAGGGGAGCATGGGAGGATGGATATTCAGTGAGCAACCAGAAAATTCTTCCAAGGCAAGTTTGCTCAGTAAACTTAGTGTCCTGGTGAAGTGGCTCTTCTTTGGAATCTGGACAGTGAGAGGCTGAGACCAGCTGATCTGGGTTACTTGAAACACTAAAAAAGGAGTAGACATTCCTTCCTGACCAATTCTTAAAGGGTCAACCTAAGGGAAGGAACGTCTGTGACACGTTGACCTAATTTTATTCTTAAAAGGAATCTGCTCTTGACCAAACTATGACAGATTTCTTGCCTGTGACCCACAAGTTTTGCAAATTCAGATCCGGAATTCTTAATAAAAGAGTCTCCTTTTCACTATTTCTTTCAAGAAACCATGATTCTTCTAATGAGTTTCCTTTAAATGAAAAGATAATGCCATTTTCCTGCAGTTACTCTGTAGGGTTAATGTCGTTGAAAGCAATAAGGTAAAGGCAATTTTTCCTCAGTGTGGGGGGTTGAAAGGACTGAATGTGGCAAAGGAGCATGTGTTTTTTAGAACTAAAATTTGACTTTTCTTGGCTAGCCTTCGGTTAATAACCACTCAAGTCCCTAAGGGGGGCATCGCAATGGTAGTATAAGCTCTGGCCACATCATTACTGCAAGCAAAGCTGCCACATTGGTGCTCTGCTGCAGACCATCACTACCTCCATTTCCTGCTCTGACAGCCATATTCTTTTGTGGCAGAACATTCATAAAAGACAGAATTCCTTAAGCCAAGCTTTCACATTTAGTGGTTCTCAATGACAATGTCTGGAGACATTTTTGTTTGTCGCAATTCCAGGGAGGAGAGGGTTGGCGGTGGTGCTACTTATATTGAGAACTAAGGACAGGGATGCATCCGGGATCCAACAGGGCACAGAGCGGCCCCCTTGACAATTCTCTCACTCTAGATGTCTGTAGGACTGAGATTGGAAAACCGGCATCAATAATGACTTTTAAGGGAAATAATGAAAAACATTTAGTTAAAAAAAATCCTTTTTTTCTAATGCCCTTCTCATTCTTCAGTGGAAGTGACAGAGGCAAAAGAAACCCAAGTTGGCTGATAGGTACAGATGGAAATTATCATCGTCATTGAATGAATGAAGAAGATTCAAATTTCTAGGTGTGATAACAGCAGGTAAAGATTTTTGTTTTGTTTTGTTTTGGTTTTTAAGTTAATATCCTCACAGGGTTATCTTGCTTGGCTTTGTAAGTTTTAAAGGCAGAGATTCAGTGTTGCCAGGACTGTCATCCTGACAGCACTTCCTGATAGGGAGCGGCCAACACCAGCCTGTCAGGCTCTTCTGACAAGTCCCAGACAATTTTCTGACCATTAAGAGGGGTTGATTTGTTTCCTATTCAGCACAAATGGAATAGGGGCTTTCGAGCCAGACGGTTACTAATTATTATGAATGCATCAGCACATTTTGGTCAAAGGGCTGAAGGCTGTTGCAAAAAACCAGACATTTTTGAGAAAACTTGTGTAATGTCATGGACTAATGGTGTTAGTCTATAGTGTGTGATTTTTTCCCCCCTTTCCATTTGCTGGCCTCTTCAGTTCCAAGTGAGAATCTGTTAAAGAGATTAACTTAAACCCAAGAGAGATGCTTGAAGAATTACAAATTTGTGATGGCTTCACCTTTTAAGTTTTAGTTAACTTATAACAAAAATTTATATTCCAAAAAATTGATTGCATGCAAATTGAGTGCATCAAATGATGTTCCTTGACAGTCTCCAAGTTGCACCTATATCTTTCTACTCCAGTTTTTTTCCTATACTGCTGGATCGGTGGACGGCCAAGTCAATCAACTACTCAGTAACAGTCACAGCTACTTGCATGCTCTAAGAGAAACATCTGTGGAGAATCCATTCCTTCACTGCCTGGAAGGATTAACCACATGAGACAACTCTTGTGAATCAGATTTATCCTTTTTCTAGGCAGTACTTGTCTTCAAGTTTTGCACAAAGCTCAAATTCAAAAGATGTATTTTCTTTCCTGGGTTTTGTGATTGAGATAACTCTCTGGACGATAAAGTTTAAATTCATAAAAGCCAACACGTAAATGTCAATCTTCAGATTTTTAAAATTGTGGATGATCTTTGGCTACACTACAGTGTTTGTAGTTTCAGAGAAGTCTGTAAAATGTCTGCCTTTGCCTATAAAATAAAACTGAGATTGGTTAACTTCTGATGATTTAGACTGAATTCTCTGGGCAGACTTAAGTCTGTTCCAGCTCTGACCCATGGTCAAGAAATGCAAATATATGTGAGCTTATATGGAAAATATTTCCTATACCAATGGAGAAGTATGTGGAATTGAGTTTTTTGGGTTTTTTTTTTGGTTTCCTAGTCTCTAAGTGGGTGTATTTTTTCTATATCTCCTCTCCTTACTCCTTCCTCTCGTTTCCCACCGTTTCTGCTAACCTATTGACCTCATGGTGAGTGAATTTCTAGTTGTGAAAAAACAGACTGCTGCTCCTTCAAGTTGCAGAGGGACTTGTTCAGCCACTTTCAACTCTAGATAAAAACAGTTATCCTTAGGAGGTCATTATTTTGATAGAAACTTTCTTAAAGTCATAGTACTGAGCTTTCTTGGGTTATCTTAGAAATTCTCACCTGGGACTTTTACAACCTTAATTATTTGAAAGCAAATGGAATCATTGATGCTGATTGAGGACCTATCTTCTCCAATTAACTACAGAAGGCCCACATCTTTATCTCTGATTCTTCAGTCAAGAAAGGTTTTCACAATTTCACAAGACTCAAGTAATTTGGCAAGTCATTTAACCTTGGTGGCTCTGTTCCCTTATTTACAACATGGGAGACATTGCACTGAATAACCACTAACATTTTTTCAAAGTCTAAAGTGATATGATGCTATGATATATTTTTCCACATGCATATTACCCTTTGTCAAATTAAAGTTGAAGTTCTGCAGGACATACCAGAAGTAAATAAAATCCATTTTATAGACTTGGGATAATATCCTAGCTCCCCGCCACTCATTTTAATTTGAACTACTTACTCCTTCCCTCACTGAGGTGGATTCTTTTGTCCATGAGATGCGGATAGTATTATCTATTGCATACGATTCTCAGAATCAAAAGAGAGCAATTTAATGAACAGCATACTTGTAATTAGAGTTTATTTTCAAGGGCAGGCATCCCTGACCTTTAGAAAGTTCTTATTATCCCACTCCACTTTTATGAAAGACTTACATTAGTATCTGGTACCTGTTTTTGCTAATGGAAGACACCTGAAGAGGATTTTTGTGTTTATGACAAAGGCAAAAAGCTAACACAGGGCTCCGCCTTTGTTTTGCAGCAAGCGGTTAGGTGAGGCAGACTCACCTGCAACAGCCAGAGCATCCCCGCCAAGCTCCTTCTCTGCGAGCCACCCTTCACGGCAAGTGGAAGTTGGCAAAGATGATGTTGAAGAGCTTTTAGCATCTCATGACAAAGAAGTGACAGATGACAAGGTGGGACTATTCTGAAAGGGTACTTAGAAGGGTAGATGTGCAGGCTATTTTGAGTGCCACGAAGAATTATATGATGGTAAAATGTGGGAGACTAAGCCGTCAAGTATACTGTCTTGTTTCAAGCCTTCTACATCAGCTAAAGGAGACCAAACTTCACCGTCCACATGGAAGCAGGCAGACAAAGAAGAAGCTGTAGACTTTAGTGACCTGCCTGCCTTAATGGGTTCAGACTACGATGAGTGATTCATAGAGGACCCTCTCTTCCTTTCTCTCCAATATCCCAGTCTGCTGTCCTTCCCAGCATCCCAGCCTCAGATGACTCAGCCTGACACATCGTCATCACCACCACTTCTCAGCCTTCTTGTGCGCTTGCTGTCTTTTACTTCTGGTGAGTGAGGCAACACTACATTTGTTTCTGCTTTATACAGTCTGTGTAGTTATTGCATCATTTCTGCTTTTATTATATGTTAGTGTTATTTTAGGCTTCATGTGTTACTTCGTATGATTTGGTAGGTTATTTTCTGAGTCCGGGAATGCTAAAAATCCATGTAAGTTAAACGTCATCGCCTCTATACACCATTTCAACTTACAAAAGATTTCATGGGAATACTCTACTTTTGGATGTGGGATATGGGATAAACCTGTATCCGAAATAGCCTGGTACTTAATAGATGCTCAGTAAATGTTACCTCCCTTCTCTTTTGGAGTCTTACAATAAAACTCTGGTAAGTGCCCTAACTTCTTCCAAGTTTGCAAATCATTCCTCATCAACTAGACATTGGCATGACTGCCCTTCTTTATTAAGGGAAGGCCACGTGGGAGAAGGTGAAATCCAGCCCAAGTGATCTCTTGCTGCAGACACAACTTCCTCATTTTTGTCATTGAGAACTCTTGGCAGCAAAAGTAACTTGGGATTTAACAGGAAAAAGCTATCAGCCAGATTGACTCCTGTCAAAGGCTCCATGACAATAAACATTTACAAGAAGGGAAGCTTGATAAATGTGGCTTCTTTCCAAGAAATGTGTGGCAATGGCAGCTTTGTGTCTGGTGTTAAGATCTTTTAAGGTTATTTTTCCATTCGGCATCAGTTTCTCTCCACTACAGAAGTAATTGAAACCATGTGCTTATGAAGAATTTTATAGATAGGGACACTGACTCGTCTTAACTAAGGAAAACAGGAATGAAGAAAGAGCTTTTCTTTTAAAATAGGACAGACTTTCTCGGCACCCAAGGCCTAAAAATCCTTGCCTTCTTGCCAGAGTTGAACCTGCCTTTTTTTTTTTTTTTGGCTGGTCAAACCAGAGCTGTGATTTACTTTGGCCAAAGGAAACTTTATTTTGTTCAGGTTTTTGTTTTGCTGACGGAATTTCAGAATTCTGAAATTGAAAGAAAACTCAGACGTGATAGTCTGAATCCTCCTCTCCCCACTTGGAAGTGAATGAGGTGGGCACACCTGGGAGGTGTGTGCAGCAGTCAGGGCCCACACTAGAGCATATTCCATGGCGAGCAAAACTCCCCATCCTTTTAGGAGAATCAAGAGAGAGAGCAGCAAAGTCAAATGCCTAATCGAGAGCAGTCAGGAGCGGGGCTGAGAGTAGCCAAGAGAAAGAACCAAAACAGAAGAAAGCAAAGGTGGCTCTGGATCATTGCTGCAAAGAATGCTTGTGTTGGTGCTTTGCAGTTTGCAGGGGCAGGCCGACTTGAAAATTCAGGCAGACAAAGTTAAACCTCATAATTGTGAAGAGAAAACTGCACAGAGAAGCTTCTAAGAGATAATTCTAAAAAGTACTATCTCGGGGGTCTCCAGATTTCTTGCTGACCTCTTTATCAATGATTCATTTTTTTCTTTGTTAGTTCATGGACCCCCATTTATACCTGAATCTCTCTGCTTATTACAATGATTTTCTGTTTCATGTCTATGTATTACGGTAAGTAGAGGAGGATATTCTATTCTGGGTTGCCTATCTCTTATTTTAAGACAAAAGTTGTACTTAAACTATGTAAGTTCAGCAAACTTCCTATTTAGAATGGATTTTTCACATAGTAGTGCATTCATAAAAAAATGGAGTAATTTTGGAATTGTAGAATAAGTTTCTTTCATTTACAGTTTTGCACCCTTTCTTCTGAGTTAAGGTTTTATGACATACTTTTCTAGTATCAAGGATAAGTATAGAAAATTATATTACAATATTTTTCTTAATTTATATTAGTTTGTTTTAATTGTCTACTTATAACTTTACATTTTAAACTAGTTCAGAGAAGTCTGATTAAACATAGTAGAATTGATACATGTCTTTATATCCTCTTCTGAAAACTTCATTAAGATGAGGGGGGACATTAGGAATTAATAGCAAGATAAACCTACAAAACCAAGATTATAATGAGGCAATATATCAATGAATGAGAAATGTCTACAAAATTTGGGAGACAGAATCAATTGTATAAGCAGGAACAAGCCTAGTAGAGTTAAGTGTAGATCTCTGAAATCTATATGAGCAGAAGGAAAAGCTCCCCAATTTGGGCTGTAGAAGCACCTGTTATCTCTGAGGGCAAAGATGACTGCACGGAGCAGAGAACATACTGGCTGAGTCTCCACGAGCTGATTGGTTGAAAACAGATGTGTTCAATCTTTGCCTGCTTTGCCGCCTGATACCTCTTGGTTAATAAGAACTGCTAGAAAGCCATCCTCCCTCTCTCCTGCCCCTTTTCCCCTCCTCCCTTTCCCTTTCTTTTTAAATAACAATGTCTCAGTATATTTTATAGAGAGATGGCTCTCCACACACAAATTGAATTGGGGAAAATTGGATTAAAAATAGGTATTTTGGTATTGGTTTAATTCAGCAAGCATCTGAATGTCTACTGTGTTGACTTGATACAAAATGATCAGCCCAAACTCCTTCCTTCTGTGTGTCAGAATTGGGACAAAGACAACTCAGCTAATTATAAATATGCTTAAGGGCTGTGAGAGATGGGAATGACTGTAGGATCACAGAGGGAAGAGCCCACAGGGAAGGCTGGGGAAGGCATGGAAGGAGCCATTGGACTGGATCCCGTGTCTGGAGAGGGAGAGACTTTGGGGAAGCAAAGACTAACTCCAAAGCTTGTTCCTGGGAATATTGAGTTTTTAGATTCTGACGAATGAGCAGTGTGAGACAGACTTTAGGAAAATGTACACGTTAAGGCTGACTTGTGAAATACGGAAATTTATCATACTGGATTTGGAAATGAGAAAATGGTCTTTTAGTTACTCTCTCAGGTCATCACTCTGAAAGTACTACACTGTCCTTACATAAAACTCCAGAGAAGTGTGAGCAATTATTTTGATTGTTGTAGGTTGTTATTGCTATTATGTAGTCAGGGGCTTTTCAGGGATCTTCTAGAATGAGCAGGTTGGTCACAGGTAACCTCCTTGGAGGATATCAAGGTCTTCATTTGAGAGTGACTCCGAGTAAATCATAAGACATAATGAAAGCCCGAGGGAGAGCTGCTGGGGCATGTGGGCATTTGTGGCAAGTCATATTGGTGCTAACCTCCAAGACCAGCCTGCTTCAGTTGGTGTGTTGGAGAATAGTATTAAGAAGCTAGTGGACTGTTGGAGTACCATGGTTTATTATGGTGCCCCTGGGAAGCCTGGTATAGACAGCTTGGTATCCTCAAAGCCCATGTTAACTTATCACTGAGGAATGAATGTTATTAAATTTCTCCTCCTTACTGGTAGAAAGTAGTGGTGATCTTACCTGTTCTACCCACTAAGCCACTCCACAGCAATTAATTCAATAAATAATTGTTGAAGAACTTTTATGCACCAGGTACAATTATGAGTCATTCTTACCTCTCAAAAATCACGCTGCCTCTGTGTGTCCCATGAGTTTTGCAAGGATGAGCCCATTCCTAATCTACCTTGCTAAAAGGCCCCAGGGTCCTGGATAACACAAACTCAAGTCATCCCATCACGGCTGCCAAGTTTTATGATTTAAAATTTATTATTTGACCAGTGGGTTCTGAGTTTTATTGACTCTTTGTAATGATTTATGTTCTATTTATTTACCTAACCATTTGGAGTTATAAAAGTTGTTTCATAAGTGTTACCCACTGACTTATCTGGATTAAGGATCCATTTTAAAAGTTCCTAGTATTTGCTGCAAATCTCACCCTTAACAAGTACAAGGTTTATTTTGAAATCACAGCAGTGAAATTGTATGGTCTTCAATGTCCATGAGGGAGCAGATTTCTTCCTGCATTCTAGGTCACAATTTATTATTGTTTAAATCATTGCATGACTCTTTGCATACCAGTCTGTAGTTTGGGTCATACGGACTTAACCTCAGAACAAAATCACTTTGTTCAATGAAAAACAGGGCCCCGCTAGTCCTCTGGACCCCTTTCCATGTATTCCATAAGAAAAAAAGTTTATTTGACTGAAAGATAACCTCAGGCATAATTCCTCATAGAAATAAACCTGATGAATGTCTGACCCACAGAGGAGAGTTTAATGCCAGTAACAGTGTTAACTCCTGCAAGGCAGGTAAACAATAAACTACAAAGCAAGCTGCAAAGCCTAGGAGGGCAGACAGAGTCTAACAAAATAGCAGTAATGTGAAAATTTTCTTATTCATGCAAAGTTTTCTTTGACATGTATTATCAATTTTTTTCTTTTCAATAGTTCCTAGACTTTGGAAATATTATGCTGTTAAACATTTTCTAGAACAACCAAAGCTGTTTCCACTTAAAAAAATTTTATTGAAGGGATATTGCACTATAACATTAGATAGCTTTAAGGTGTACATCATAGTAAATCAGCAGCTGTATTTAATAGACTAATTTGACCACCAACCATCTGACTCTGCTCTTCACCATATAATTGATCCCTTTTACTCAGTTTGCTTACCCCCTGCCAGTCTTTCCCTTTTCCTCCGGTAACCACTAATTTGATCCTGTAGACTAAAAGTCTATTTTGGTTTTATTTGGTTCCTATTTGAATTTTAATTCCCTTAAAAGCCAGATGGATAATAGGTAAGGAGAGTATTGAAATTTTCTGGCAGATCTGCAGTTTGCCTCCCTTTTAAGGAGACATTTGTTCAATAGCTCCAGATTTTGGTGTCATCTTAGAGAAGGAAGGGCTGCTCCCTAAGGGACATAAATCAGTCAACTTGGTAGAACACTTTGTATTCTTAAGACAGCTAAGATAACAGATGTGATAGAAAACTTGTCTTCCCCCTTTAGTCTCCACTGCTCACAACACTTCTGACACCAGTTTGTGGGGTTCCTCCCATACCAAACAGTTCTCTGTGACCCCAGCTGGGTGTCCTACAATTCAATTCTGACACTAATTGGGGTTAGGGAAAACCCCACAGGTTGAGGTTTCAGTCCCATAAGACTGCTCTCGATCACACACACAAGTAAGAGGTCCCCAGGTTACCCACAAATTCTCTGACTTATTAATCAGAGATTTCTGTGACCTCCTTTCCTTGGATTCAATGATTGCTAGAACCAGCTCACAGAACTCAAACATTTATCAGTTTATTATATAATAAAGGATATGATACAGGATATAGATGAATACCCAGATGAAAAAATATATAGGGTGAGGTCTGGGAGGGTCCCAAGTGCAGAAGCTTCTGTCCCCATCGTGTTGGGGGTTGACATTTTCCAGGTCCAGGAATGTGTTTCCAAGAAACTCTCGGAACCCTGCGCTTTGGGGATTTTTATGGAGTTTCCATCACATTGTCATGATCAATCATTAACTCCATTTCTAGCCCCTCTCCCCTCTCTGGTGAATGTGGAGTGGGGAGGAAAGTTTCAAGCTTTTTATCAGAGCTTGGTCTTTCTGGTGACCAATCTCCATCTAGGAGTCCACCAAGAGTCACCTCATTAGAACAAAAAACTTTCACCCAAGAAATTCCAAGGCATTTAGTACCTCCATCAGAAACTTGCATTAAAGACCGAATTTTAGAATAAAGGTGCATCTAGTGCCTCACTACTTGGGAAGTTAAAAGGATTTTAGAAGACTTGTGCCAGGAACTGAGAGCACACACACACACACACACACACACACACACACACACACATGTATGTGTATGTATTTGTGTAGAAGTTCGATTATATGTATAAAATTTCAATTATATGGTTTCATATAATTTCACATAGGAGGGATGCTTTTACTTATTTAAATTCTGTAGGTTGGAGGCTCTGGGGCTCTGCAGTTGTGTTTGATATAATCTCTGCAGCTAGGGAGCCAAGGATAGCGCTTAGTAATATTGCGATAAAGGTACAACCTTTATCAACCCTCTTCCTTTGGTATGGATTATCAGACTTCCAAGGCCTGGTCTCTCTGACCACTATGTTATGTTCATTGTTCAGGGTCTGCCTATTTGTGGGCATTCACTGTTCTCTTTGTCCAATATATCCTTTTTGTCTGAGAATAGTACCTCCTTCCATTACTACGTTTTTTGAGAGCTTCTCTTCCCTCTATTCTTACCATGTGACTCCACTGAAATCTACTGTGGCCTTTTATGCACATCTGTGATGACCCAGTGGTCTCTGCTGAATAGCCCAGAGTTGGCATTGACTGAGTCTGGGCCAATGAGAGTCCTTCCCTGGGAATTTTTCAAGCTGCAATGAAGAAGAGAGTCACTTCTCTGGAGGGTCTAGTGGCAGGTTAAAAAGTTCAGGGGAGTTCTTGGGTCTTTCGTTTCCTGCATGTGGAGGTAACTGATATGCAGTGAAAATGGTGCTGCTCTGTAGAGAGAAACGGAAATGTAAGGTGGAACCAGGATTTCTGTTTCTGGTTCCAAGTTCTAAGCAAACCGGATCTTTGCCTTTCTTCATCTGAACTAATTTTCCAACTGACAACGTCTCCCTTCAATTCTGTTAGTTCAAATTGAGTTTCTTTGACTTGTAACAAAAAGAATCCTGTCCAATATCTGCAAAACTCCTCAGCATTCAAAATAGATCTCTTGTGATTCATCTTTTTCTTGCCCTAAACATGAATTATATAATTTTACTAAATAACCAGCTACTCAAGGTTTAGAAGTAACAGGTGAGTTGCCACTGGACTCTGAAGAAACTTCACTCCTTCATTATCGATCATTGATTCTTAGGTGGGCCTTTCCGGCTTAGCAGAGGGTTATTGAAAGACTGGATAATGTGGTTCCAATCACACAGGCAGCTTCCTGGGGTTCTGCTATTGCTTTACCACTTCTGGTTCTGGTTGACTCCACATACTTTGCTGATTAATGAAGAAATATGAACCTGAAAGTGAGTCTTAGTGGAGTTTTGCTAAACTCTGTTGTTTATATCAATACAATAACTTGATAATATCTAAATCAAACTTTAAGGAATTTTATCTGTTCTGTCTGATGACTTTTCCATGTTCCTTACCTTGTAGATAAGATATTTTCTGCCTGAATAGTGTGACTTTTCAGACTGACATAACCTTCTGGGAGTAAAAACATTAATACCTTACAAGAAATAGTGTCTTGGAGTGAATAAAGAATATAGAACATGAAAAGGACAAGAATAGAAAGGGAATACAACAAAGAAGAGTGAGCTTAGAGTGATAGAAAGTACCACCAAGCAGGAAACAGGGTAGGAAGAAGAGATCAGTGAAACCAAAAAGAAATTAAATAAGGAGCTTGTATCCTCTGTCTATTTTGGAAGAAACTGAGAGGTTCTCATGCTTCCAGAGGAGAAAAAAGTCAAAAGTAACAGCAAGTTCCAACCCACGGTTTCCTGTCCAGCTGGAGTGAGTTGTTAGCTGAGGAATGAATGCCAGCAGCCTAGCATAGTAGCATTTCCCAGTTGCTTGTCATCCAGGTTGGTTCTGATTTACCTCTGGGCATTATATTCTGAGCCAAATTAAGTTCTGTCCATTTTGGGACTGGGTCTCATTTCAACTGGATCCTTTGATCTGGAAAGATGTTGCTAGGAATAGTCTGATATCTTAAGTGACATTCCCTGGCCTCTCCCGATGGGAATGGTTTGAAGACAGGGAATCATGTAGCACCTCGGCAAGTTTACTCCTTAGCTTAGAACTTCAGGTCTGCATCTGCCCATCTCTCTGGAAATAGTTTTTAATTTAAGTTCTGGAGTGAAAGAGCTTCGTAATCTCTCCAGAAGATCAATATTTCTGTCTTGTAGTTCCATTTTTCTCTTTTCTTTGCTATCTAGTGTTGGTTAGATGAGCTATTTACTTTAACTAATGCCGCTACTAGATTGTAAAGCACAAAGAATCAGCTGATTCATCTAGAAAGGAGCTTCATGCTTCTTACACACTGTGGAGTCAGCATAAATACAGTTTAATCCTATCCTTTCCCAGACAAAGTCAGCCTTTCAGTTGTTTCTTGAAGGGTGAGTTAAGAACAATCCACGAGTGTTTCTGTGGCTTTGGGAGAGTTTGGAGCAAGACTGTTACAAGCCATGGGATAGACAAAACCTTTGCCAGCCAATATGTTTGATAGATGATAAATGTGTTTGTAAAATAAATCCACACTTGGGCAGGGACCCATTATCAACAGCTGCAAAGCTTAAAGAGGATATCCTGCAGAGTTATCTTTCACAAACACAAAAACACATAAATAAATATCAGGGTCATTTCAGATGGGCTTGATCACCAGTAAAAATGAACTTTTCAGAGATACAATTTCACTGAAGAATTTCATTGCTTCAAGAATGACCTTAGTTGTGTTCTTGATGGACTAGAATGGATACGAAGAACTTTCGGTCAATATGCCACTCTATTGAGCTGGAAATGAAATGGAGCCGATGTGGGGAAAAGGATGTTTGGTGTTGTGATACAGCAGCATGGGGATCCCAAATGCTACAACAGCTGCATCATAAATAACCCCCGTAGAACAGATGCTATGTGGGTGTATGGGTGTGGGGGGCTTCATGATGCATTTGTGAATGGAATGGTTTGTCACATAAACCCTAGATAACTATTGATGGGTAGCCAGAATCACCAGCAGGTATTTTTTAAAATTAAAACCTGAGTAGGAAAGTTTAGGTCTAATATTTAATTATGATGTAATGGCAGTGTTCATGGATTTTATATTTTGGTGAATCTACATTTCATTATATAGTCTTCCAAGGCAGAAATCTAAGCAGGAAGCCTCTTTCTCCTGCATCCTCCTTGCATCTAATTATCAGGTCCATCATTCATACTGCCTAGCCCCACTTCTTTTATTTTCTGTGTTAGTGAAGTATTATTGACATATAATGTAGTTTAAGTAGTACCACATACTAACTTGATATAGGTGCCTTCTATGAAATGATTACCACAGTACGTTTAGTTCACATCCATCATGTCAGTTACATATTTTTTTCTTATGATAAGAACCTTTAAGAATCACTCCCTTGGCAACATTCAGATATGTAGTACAGTATTATTGTTACCTGTAACCATACTGCTATACATTAAGTCATCTGAGTTTACTTATCTTTAAAAAATTAATTTTTTTAATTGAAATAAAGGCACTATAGCATATATTTAAGATGAGTCATTGTGAATAAACATCAGTAACGTTTAGTTCACCTTTAGTTCGATTCTATTCTTTACCTTATAGTTGATCCTTTTACCCAGTTGCCCATCCACTTTCCCCTTCTCTTTTGATAACCATTCATGTGGTCTTAAAAAGTAAAAGCTTATTTTTGTTCGATTTGGTTCAATTGCTTGTTTGGTCTCTCTACCACATATGACTGAAATCATAGTGTTTTCCTTTCTCTATCCAACTGACTTTTCTAAGCATAATACCCTCTATTCCATCCATGTTGTTACAAATGGAAGGATTTCATCTTTTTAAAAAGTAGCTGAGTACTATTCCATGGTGTGTACATAACTACATCTTCTTCATCCACTCATCTGTTGATGGGCACGTAGATGGTTTCTAGCTCTTGGCTGTTGTAAATGATGCTTCAATAAAAATGAGGTTGATATATCTTTGAATTAGCATTTTCGTGTTTTGGGGGTAAATACCTAGAACTGGGATAATAGAATAATATGGCATTTCTGTTTTTAATTTTTTTTGAGGAATCTCCATACTTTTTTACATAATGGCTATACCAATTAACACTCCCACCAATACAGTGTATGAGTGTTCCCTTCTCAAAATATTCTCTACAACTCTTATTGTTTCCTGGTCTTTTGGATAATAGCCATTTTCACAGATGTGAGACAATCTCACTGTTTTGACCTGTATTTCCCTAATTCTAAGAGAAGATCAATATCTTTTCATGCTCTTGTTTATGTGCTCTGCCTTCTCTGGAGAAGTGTCTATATAGATTGTATGCCCCCTTTTTTTTTTTTTAGCTGGACTGTGTTTTTACTGAATTTTATGAATTCTTTGTGTATTTTGGATAGTAACTCATTATCCGATGTATGATGTGCAAATATCTTCTCCCATCTAGTAGGATCTGTATTTGTTTTGATAATAGTTTCTTTCACTGTTGCAGAAGCTTTTTCTTATAATTGAAAGTTTATATCTTTTGACCATATTCCCTCATTTTGCCAACCTCCTACTCCCTGCCTCTGGCAACCACCAATCTGCTTTTGTTTCCATGAGCTTTTTATATTTTATTTTTAAGAAGATGTACAGGTAGGGATGAAGGTGAGTAAAGGCAGGCAGACAGGAAGAGACAGGAGGAAGAATCGTTTAATTTGTTTGTTCATCTTGGTGGTTCTGCCCCAGGATGTGAACCTGGGTCCTTGGGATGCATGTGAACTGTGCCAGCTGGAGGAGGCAGACTCAACTGCTACTCCACTAGGGGATGCCTTCTTTTTCTTAAGCTAATTAGGGTTGGGTTTTCTGTCATTCATAACCTAATGACACCCAACTGATACCTCAATTATTTTCCTCTGCTCCATATACCTTTTGTAGTCTTATATTTTACCCTTGACCTACTGTGGAAAGTTGGCTAAAATCTAGTATCTGAGTGAAGATGGAGAATCTTAAGGATATCCTGTCTAAGACTGGCATAGAATTTATCTGCTAGGGTCTTCCCTCAGTGCTGATTATTGAGTATATTATAATCCCTGATATAGAATTGTATACCTGAAGGAGGAAGAATGAAAACTGGAGAAGGAAAAACTAGGAGAAAGTAGGGCAAGGAGAGAAGTGGCTTCCATGCTAGTGGGGTAGATAGAATTATCTCCAGGTCCTTGCCATTTTTCAGATACAAAATAAGGAAGATTAAGTTGAAAGGGGGAAGGAAATGGAGGTTTCCATTTCAGTCACACAATAGTGAGGCCCAGGATGGGTATTTCTCACCTGTTTATATTTGAAAAGATTATGGTGGGGGCTCTCAGAGAAACCTGCACTTGACCTGCCTTGGTCCTGGTTCCCATGGAAATTAATCATGTACAAGGTATTTCACAACTTTGACAAAAAGTCCTTGACTTTCGAATTTAGGTAAAACAGGCAATATGGTTTTCTAAGGTGGCAGCCTAGGTATTAGGTGTTGCTTTTGTATGTCGGTTGAAGTGTGAAGGCTTATTGATCATGATGGTGCTCAGCAGGGTCCTGGTGACTCTCTTCAATAATGGATTTGCTCCAGATGCCCCCAGGAGTTCTGCTTGGTAGTCTTAATGCTTTTCAGATTAAGCTCAGTATTTTTATACTTGGAAATTATGAGCTTGGCTGTATCCTCAACAGATCATATGATGGATGCTGCAATAGCACACATATAGGAAGTATGTTGTTTCAAAATTCCCTCGCATTAAAGATGAGTGTTAGATGTCACTGCTAAAATATCCAGTTAATGTTTCTTATTCTGGAAGGAAGAGATTCTATAGTTAATAATAGTCAAGCACACATGTGGAATCTAGAAATATTTGTAATCAACTATTGTAGATTCAAGTGGTATAGTTTATTTCCTTCCACAAGTCTTAAGAGTAGTGGAAATTAGAAAATTCAGTTATTCCTGACCTTTGCCTCTGGGACTTTTTCTTAATGACTGAGACATATATGGGAAACCACAAGGATAACTAAGATTCTTTTTAAGACCCTATCATGTCTTTTGCCTCTTGCCTTGTCTCTTTTGTTTTTCCTTTCTTCCCATCTTCTATCTAATTTTACATCTAGCAGCAAAAGAGAGTTTTCATTCTTTGCTTTTCTAGATGGGAGAGCAGGAGTGAGGTGGGGGTCTTTGGGTCCTAAGTGTAGAGGAAGAATGGGTAATGTTGTCTTTGAGATAATCTCGGTTTAGAGGCTTTAAATAACTGGATTGCAAATATTAGCCTTTTGCTAGCACTTCCCCTTGTTATTAAGAGTTTCTTTCTCCAACTAAGTCTTGGGTTGCCTTAGAGAAGGTGAGGCAAGGTATGGGAAAGGTCTGTTCCATGAGAAAAATTGACTGTATAGAGAAGAGAATCATAATACCTCCAAGAACTAGGGAGGAGACACTCAAATGTTCTTCTAGACTTTCACTTGGCCACATTGCCATTGCTCTGTTTTATAAATTCTGGACTAAAATCCTAGACTGAGAAATCGGGGCCTGGGTGGCTTATATTTTCTTGGTGTCCGCTAGGATAAATAGTCATGGTCTTGGCAAGAATAGCAATATTTTTCTGAGTTTCTACCATCTCAAACTGATGGAGCTTTTGTTCAGCACTGTGTGTGGTTTTGCTGAGTGGTTAGTTTGTGGGAGTTGCATGCAACTCTGTTTGCATACATTACATTTATCCCATTGTGTGTTAATGGTTGTTACTTATTTATTGCTTCCAACTAGACTATAGGCTCCCAGAAATCTATTTTTTTACCTGGAGCCCCCATTGTCGAGCACAATAATGGCACATCGTTGGTGCTTGTGTCCATGGAACGCAAGGGTGAAGTGAACGCATGGTAGCAAACATAGCAATGTCTATTTTTTAAATTTCAGAAGATATTTGAGAATATTTGCATCTTTATTGATAAAACTTGGTTTTCAAGGAAGCAATAATAGTAAATATAAAGTAGTCGAATAAACTGAAAAAAATTCACTGTTGACAATGTTCCTCAAAATGTAGCCTGCAGACACCAGCTTCCTCCTGAAAACCTGCTTGTGATTATTTTTTTCTCTCTTGCTCCACAAATAGTCCCCTATAGTTTATTAAATTTACTTTTGTCTCAAATCAAGGAAATTATGTTGGAGTTTTAATTATTCTGCGAGGAAAGAATTGAAGCCCTAAAATGCCCTGCTTTGCCTTAATGCTCAGTAAATCTCTAGACACTGATCTTCAAACTTTCCTGTTTCTCACCCTTGAGTTTCTGTTTTTAACACCCTGTTTGAGACTGAGCTGAGTTTCATCCCGATTCATTTTGAAGCAGATGGAAGAAAGAGCAGTGAGTACGATATGAATATACATGGATTTGTTTTCTGAAAAACAAATCTAACTCAAGAATTTTTTAATTCTATATTTTATTACTATAATCACTAAAAATCCCTATCTAGAGAAATGAATATTTAAATTGCAAACATAAAATGATTTATCTTCAGAGATATGAGGTGATTTTAAATTTTACCCAGAACATTAAATTAAGGCTGTGATGCATATTTGATGTAGTTTCTAACACACATGTATCGTTTGTTTCCCTTTTAGTCTCTTCTTGGTGGGCTATGGATTTACTTTGCTTGGCAAACGATGGAATAATTGCTTGGCAGGCTCACAAAAGAGGTTCAAGCGGAAAAGGGTTGGTGTACAAACTTTGCTCTAAGTCACAGTAGAGTCGAGTCTGACCTCATTAAGGATGAACAATGACCAAGATGTGGTCTGTCTGCTGAGTGGTTGCTAAGAATGTGTTAGTGTTGGTAAAAGGGTTTCATATACATTTTTTTCTCTTGTTCACCTATCTGCACTCCCCCTCCCTTTTCTCTTGTTTTCTTTTCAAGAATGTTCCATGTAGGAAGACAAACACTTATCAGAGCCTTTAGTTAAGTAATATCTTGTCTTTACTCTCTTGGGGGCCCATCTGTGGCACAGTTAAGCTGTTGACGCCTTTCTATTTGCATAAAGACACTCATGTTTGGCTAAAGTGAGGTTACCCCAGTTTTGCATGAGAGGCATCCATAGTTTTACACTTTAAATGACTATATATGGGGGTTGAGGTGAGGAGTGTTTTCTGGCTGGAGACATAATGGTGTAGAGGGTGAGAAATATTTCACTGATAATAAGTTAACATGGAGTTAAACTTTACATTTTTAATCAATCAGCATTTAAATTTTTTAGGACTAACTCAAGAAAGTAGTGCCTAACCTCAAGGAGCTCACAGGATCACTCTTTTCTGTTTTCCTGGCCAGGCGTTTCAGTAAAACGAATCTATCATTGACCTTCCTCATGAGTATCTGGAGGATTACCAAGGAATCAGAAGAGTTTTTTTCTATTCTTGCATGAAAAGTGCTGTAATACTACAAAGTGCTACTCTGTTTTATAGTCGGCACCATACAGTAATAGTCTTTATGATGATGTTTTTTGGAATTTTTGTAATGCATGTGGATTTAAAGAGGCAGATGGGATGTAGGTTATTAAACATTAAGACCATGACAATAAAGATGCCACGGTTCTTTTGATAATGTACAGAACTATTTTTGTGTCTGCATGTCTGTGTGGGCCTTGATTTCAAAAATTAAAGATATTTTTAAAGTTTTGACAAAGGAAGTGGGTTTTTTTGTTTGACTATGTGTGAGTTAAGACAAAGAAAACAATGGCACTGAATTTGTCTTGTGCCTAGTGATTGAGTTGCCTGCACAGTCATGTTGAGAGTAAAGCCTTAAGAAGCCCCTGTGAAAGTTTTTCATACGATACATGCAGTTTTGTGTATCTGCATTTTTCATTTTACTCCTAATATATTTTCTCTTATAAGAATTTTTTTGTTAGCTAATGTTCTTTGGAATCATTTTTTAAAAAAGGACGTACTATTTATAGGATTTAATTTAAATTAATTTTTTTCTTGTCTTTTTTCTTCTTAAAAGTCAAGACAAGTGTGAAGATCAAAGGAATGTCTTTTTCAGATTATCCATGAGCAGAATTTGGGATTTTGTCTTAGATGTATTTCAGAAAATGGATGTACATTCAGAAAAGAAAAACAACAAAACTCCCAGCTGGAGTGAGAAAAATCAAATCCACACAGACATTTTAGACTGTGGCCAATTGGTGACTTTCCAACAGGGTCTGTCTTTTGAAATCTGGTTTCCTCTCTTCAAAATTAAACCCCAGTTGTGTCCTAAAAGGGACAGCCACAATTTTCTGTCCATAATAACTCTCTATAAACTTTTGATCATGAAGGAAAAAGTGTTTCTGAAAGTCTGGAATAATCACCGTGATGATTTCACAGTTGAATTCATGTTTTCTGAATTCTCTCCCCTGTACTGTTTCCTTACTAAATAAATTTTATGTTGAAATCTCAATAGCATCAAAAATCTTAAGAACAAGAAGTCTTGCTTTTTATTGTAACAGGGTATATAACAGTCAAGGAGTGTTTACTAGTGGCCTTTGAGTTTCATAATAACTTTAACTGATGGTCTGTTTAGTTCATCAAACTTTGTTTCGGTGAGTAAAGATGCTAAGAAGAGAAGGCAAAAAGTACAGGTGAAGACAGAAAGTAACCACTCTGTATGTATCCTGCACATTTTCTGTATCTGACAATGTGCAGGGAGCGATGGGGATGTATGTAGATGACATAGCCTCTGTCTGTGAGAAATCAATCTCGATGGAGATTCAGAAGCATAAAAGTATTGGCCTGGAGACAGAGCTCTCAGGTACAGTCACAGCAGTTAGCAGGGAGAGAGAAAGGCAGAAACTGTTCTTAGAAGACATGTAATTGCAAAATATTAGTTTTACCTGTAATGTAACACTCGTTGAATCTACTTTGAGAAATTAACAGTCACCACAGTTAATTTTCAAATGGCTGCAGCTTCCTTTCGGCCTGAGTTGATCCCCTTAGATCTCGTATCTGTCTCCTGAAGACCTAGGCGCTTAGATAATGAGTGTTTGTAAGTATCCCAGTAATTACTACCTTTCTCTCTTGATAGATCTTCTCTGCTGTAGGGCAGGTGAGGGGTTAGTAGAGACCACCATTATCAGAAATAATTAGCCGTTTAGCCAGAGGGGAAGTCTACATGGCATAAATATGGGCTTTTCCTATCCAGGTGGGATCAGGGGCTCTGTTCTGTTCTCTAGCAGGCCTATTCAATCTTTTTATCCCAGAACCAGCAAGTTTTCTATCTCTGCCTTTTGGTTAACATTTTTTCCTTCTCTAATAAATCGCTGAAATTCACCAGGGTCCCACAGGGAGAAGCATGCCTGATTTTGGAGAAACAAGGGCATTTGCCTTCTTCAGTATGGTACTGAGTGATCCTGTCCGATTGTCCCTCTTGAGCACTTTGTTTCACTGCTCCGACACAGATCCTTAGTGAGTCCCAAATGGCTACACAGTCCCACAAGAACAACAGAACAGAATTAACAATGAGCACCCTGTGGGAAGGCTGGAGGAGGACACATTCCTTATGCATTTAATCTCTATGGACAAGGTAAATGAAGAATGGGGTCATGTAGCAACCCCAGATTGAAAGATACACGGGCAGACACTGTGTGTCTCCTTTAGGATAAAGCTGTTTCTCATATGAACTTTCATGTGGGATACTCCAGGGTGAATAGTTACAGGTACATATGTATTTAATAAATACTGATCTTTTTTTAAGCTGACACTAGTCAGTAAAAATAATATGTGCATAGCACATGTAACTTAAAATGTTCTCGTAGTCACACTACAAAGGTAAAAAGAAACAGGTAAAATTAATTTTGATAATGTTTTACATTTTAGTGATACATTTATCCCAATATAGCCAAAATGTTTTCATTGCAGCATCAATATAAAAATTATTAATGAGAAAAGTTACTTTCTTTTCCTTCTGTAATAGTTCTTCAAAATTTGGTGTGAATTTCACACAACAACTGTTTGGTTGTTACAGTCAGATGCTCTATAGTGACGGATGGCGCATGGCATCCCTAGTGGAAGGCAGGTAGGCCAGGAGATTTTCTATCGGAATGAAGTTTTTATTAAAAAAAATAGTATCATTGAAGAGCACAAAAACTCCACCCCCCCCCCCCCGGCCCCCATGGACTAATACCAACCAACCAAAGAAACAAAAGACTAATAAGAACAGCTGGGTGAATTCATAAAACATTTGAATTTATTATAATGGAGACCAGAGATAGCCTTGGTGAGATAACTAATTCTTCAGAGAAGTTTGAGTAAAGGTTTTGTGATTGCACATTTCCTTCAAGCTTAACACTTTTAAGGTATGTTCCACGTTAACAATAGCAGTGTCTTAATTTGTCTCTGGTTTGTGGTTCTGGTAAGTGAGGTAGGGAAGGCCAACTGGTCCTCCCTCCCTCTGTCCCTCCCTTCCTCTTTTCCTTTTCCTCTTCTCCCTTCTTTCTCTCTCTTCCTCTCTCCCTTTCCCCTCACCCTCTCTCCCTTTCCCCTTCTCCCCCTTGCTTCTTTCCTTTTATAAAGATATTTATTTGAGGTCTTAGATTTATAAGTCAGGGCATAAACTCAATTATCAATCTAAATTTTATCTGGGCTCTTCAAGGGTTTTTGAAAAAAAATTTTTTATTGCAGTAACATTGCATGACACATTATATAATTTACAGAAAAAGCATCACCATAAGTGACCCTCTGTATATACTACAATAAGTTTAATATGCTATAATAATTTCACAACTGAATATTCTCTTCTACCCTTCACCATGTCATTCATCCTTTTAACCCAGTTTGTCTGGCCCCTTCTCTCTTCCGTTTTGGTAATCGTTAATTCAGGCTTATAGACCAAAACATTGCTTTTAATTTGGTTCGTTTATTTGTTTCATTGTCTTTCCTTATCTATCAGATGAATGAAATATTTTTTCTTTACTTGACTTATTTCACTAAGTACAACACCCTCTAGTCCATCCAGTTACAAATGGCAGGATTTTTTAAAATAGTGGAGTAGTATTTCATTGTGTATATACCATATTTATTTGATTGCAAGCCACAGATTTTTTTTTGTCATTTTCATGTCTCTGAAAAGGTAGTTGCTGAGTACAATACACCCCTTATTAAATTCTTAAAATTCTTTAAATTTTGCTAATCCCTTATGTATTTAAGATTTTTAACAAATTCTTCCTTGTTACTTCTCATTTTTAATTTTCTTGAACTTCGCAAATCTCGTTTTTGATTTTTTTTCACAAAAACCTCTTGAGAAACTGCGGTGTGACTTAGAATAGCTGGTGGTCTAGAATTGAATAAATATGGTATACTTCATCTTCTCATCTTCATTCACTCATTCATTGTCAGGCATTCAGGTTTTTTCCAGCTGTTGGGCTGTTGTAAACAGTGTTGCAGTAAATATGGGGGTGCATATATCTCTTCAAATTAGTGGGGTTTTTTTGGAGTAAATACTCAAAGGAGGATAACAGGATCATATATAACTTATATTTTTAATTTTTGAGGCATCTCCACACTGCTTTCTATAATGGTTGCACCAATATACTCCTTCCATGAGTGTCTAAGTATTCCCTTGTGTCCAGGCCCTCTCTAACATTTGTTTCCATTCTTTTGGATAATAGCCATTCTCACAAGTGTGAGGTGATATCTCATTGCTGTTTTGATTTGCATTCTTCTAATAATAAGGTAAAATGAACATCTTTTTATGTGCCCATGGCCCATCTGTTTGTCTTTTTTGGAAAAACGTCTTACACAGATGTCCATTTAAAAATTGGATTGCTTTTTGAATTTTATGAATTCCTTATATAGTTTGCTTATTATTCCCTTGCCATATGTATTTTGTGCAAATATCTTATCCCGTTCAGTAAGATGCATTTTTATTTTGCTGATTATTTCTTTCACCTTGCAGAAACTTTTTAATGTGATGTATTTCCACTTATTTTCGCTTCTGTTTCCCTTGACATTAGAGTCAAGAACACAAAATATCTCAAAAAACACTGTCAAAGAGCATGTTGCTTGTTTTTTATAGTTTTAGGACTTACATCCAAGTCTTTAATTCATTCTGAGTTAAATTTTGTTAGTGTGGTCTAGTTTCATTCTTTCGAATGTGACTGTCCAGTTTTCTCAATACAATTTTATGAAAAGACTCTCCTTGCTCTATTATGTGCACATGGCTTTTTTGTCGTAAATTAATTTTATCTGTGTGGGTTTGTTTCTGGGCTCTCAATTCTGTTCCATTGATCTGTGTGTCTGTTTTTATCCCAATGTCATGTTGATTTGATTGCTATTGCTTTGGATTATAGTTTGAAGCCATTTGAAGCCATGATACCTCCATTTTAGTTTTTTCTTTTCTTTTCTTTTTTTTTTTTCCTGGTTTTTGTTTTAGCTATTTGGGCTCTTCCATAGTTCCAAATAAAGTTCATGACTTTTTTGTTCTATTTCTGTGAAGAATGACATTGAGATTTTGATGGGAATTACACTACTTATTCTTTTAGGTTAACCATTTTAGCAGAGTTAATTCTTCCAATCTAGAGCACAGAATAGCTTTCATTTTCTTTGTGTCTTCTTTTCTCTTAACAATGTCCTACAGTTTTCAGTGCACATGTCTTTTACTTCTTTGACTAAATTTATTTCGAGCTATTTCATGCTATTTGATGCAATTGGTAAAGAGATTGTTTTCCTGATTTCTTTCCACTAGTTTGTTCTTTATGTATAGAAATACACCAGGTTTTGTTTTTAATAACTCTGTAGGCTGCCATTTTACTATATTCATTCATTATATCTCCCAGCTTTACAGAGTCTTTGGGTTTCTGTCTGTATATTATGTCATCTGCAAATAGTGATAGTCTTACTTATTTCCTTTCAATTTTTTTCTTATCTAATTGCCCTAGAGAGGACTTTCCATTACTATATTGAATAATAACGGTGAGAGTGGACATATTTACTTTGTTCCTGATCTTAGAGGGGAAGTTTAGTTTTTCTCTATTGAGTATGATACTGACTGTGGATTTTTTTTTTAACATAAAAGGGTGTTGAATCTTATAAAAATTCTTTCTGTTTCTGTTGAGATAATCATTATTTTTGCTCTTTTGCTGAAGTGGTTATCACAATTATTGATTTACAAATGTTAATTCAACCTTGCATCCCTGGAATAAATGCCAGTTGATAATGGTCTATCAGTCTTTTAATAAGCAGTTGGATTTGGTTCGCCAGTATTTTCTTAAAATTTTTTGCATCTACGTTCATAAGAGATACTGGTCTACAGTTTTCTTTTTTGTGATATTCCTGTCTGGTATCAGGGTATGTTGGCTTCATAAAGCTTGGAAGTTTTCCCTTCCTTTCAAATTTTTGAAAGAGTTTGAGAATAACTGGTATTAACTATTCTTTGAAAATTTGTTGTAATTCATAGTCTGTCTAGTCTGGGGCTTTCTTTGTGGGGGGACACTTTCAATTACTGTTTTTATTTACTCATGATCAGTCTGTTCAGATCAGTCCAAGATCAGTCTTGGAATGCTTTACACTTCTACAAATTTGTCCTTTTCTTCTAGATTATGCAATTTATTTCTTTATCGGTATTCATAATATTCTCTTATAAGCCTTCGTATTTTTTTTTTTTTTTTTTAGTATCAGTTGTAGTTTCGCCTTTATTTCTAATTTTATTTATCTGTTTCCCGTCTCTTTGTCTGGTTAAAGCTTTATTTGTTTGTTTGAAAGAACCAGCTTTTGATTTCATTGATCTTTTCAGTTTTCTTTTTGATATTTACTTCATTTAGTTCTGTGCTCATTTTTATTATTTTCTGTCTTCTGTTTTATTTTTTCATTTTCTAGTTTTTTTAGGTGTAAGCTTACATTGTTTAAATTAGTGATTTTTGTTTCCTGAGGTAGGCTTGTATTGCTATAAACCCTCTTTTTAGTACGGCTGTTACTACATCCCATAGGTTTGGGTAAGTTGTGTCTTCATTATTATTTTACTGAGTATTTTTTAATTTCACCTTTGATATTTCCTAGTTGACTCAATAGTTTTTCAGTAGCATATTGTTGATGATCTTCCTCTTTTTCTCTGATTTCTAGTTTCATGCCTTTGTGATCTAAAAAGATACTAGATAAAATTTAAATCTTCATAAATGTATTGAGACTTGTCTTGTGTCTCAACATATGACTTCTCCTTGAGAATGTTTGGTGAATACACATTCTTTAATGTGTATTATATTGTTTTGGAGTGAAATGTTCTTTAAGTATTAAGTTCACCTCATCTAATTTGTTATTTAGGGCCACTATTTTCTTATTGCTTTTCTGTCTGGATTATCTGTTGACGTGACTGGGATATTAAAATTTCCTATTAGTATATTGTGGTCAATGTCTTCTTTAGGTTTTTTATTATTTGCTTTATATATTTAGTGCTCTTGTGTTGGGTTATATAAATATATATGTATATGTACATATGTATATATATACATATATAACTTCTCTGTTTTTCCGTTTTGAACAATTCTAAGTTTCTGTATTTGAGATTACAAATTAGATTCTTCATTTTGTCTGTTGTCGTTTTGTCTAGATTTCTACAGCATTCCTGGACTCATTGAGTTTTTCACATCTTGTATTATGTTTGTTTCTTATTTAAAGCTTTGAGATATCTTCTGCTCATAAATTTTATTTTATTTTTTTAGCTCATTGACTTATTTTGTTTAGTTTATTGTATCTCTTTGACTTGCTTTGTTGAGCCTCTTGTATCTGAATTACTTTTCTGAGAATTATCTGAGTTTCTTTATAATTGCTATTTAAAATTATCAGTTAATGAGATAGTTTCCTATGTGCTGAACTTGTTTTCTGAAGAGGAGTCATTGTCTCCTTGTGATGTCATAATACCTTGAGGTCTCAGATGATTCCTTTATAGTTTTCCTTTGTGTTGCCATTTCTAATCCAACCAGCAACTTAGAACTGAGATGCTTATTTTTTACTTTACCAGCAGGTGGGAAAATGTACTTGTTTTATTTTGTTTGGCTTTTGCTGGCTACTGTATGTGCTTAACTGTTAAATGAAAGTTTTTGTGTCAGTGAGGTTGGGGAGGACCTCAGGTGGCCCAGTTATTGCCACTCATTGCTTTTGTGAACTGCTCACCGGTGTTCTTGTTTGCATTAGTGGCACTGGGATCACCTTGCCTCTCTGAAGTCTTCTGCAGTCTTATCTGTCCACTCTTGGTTCACTTCTCCAGATCCTCGAGTGGTGGTGAAGGGGAGGTGCAATCTCCTCCTTGCAATCTTCCTCCTTGCCACAGCTCCAACCTATTTGAGCACCCGGGTTCCTTTGCTTTGGGCTTTACCTAAGCCAGCGTGTGTGTACGACACACTGTCTCTGCTCTCCTATTCCTGGGCCTCTCACTGGGCCAGTAGCCCTGCCATCTTCAAGTGGCCTAACAACCCCCTCACTCCCGGCCCCTGTACATCTCTCCCTACGTATCTTCTTTCACACTGCTGCTTGGATATCCTTGGTCTTCCCTTGAATGCAGTCTGCATTGGTCTCTGAGGTAAGGGATGTGCTTCAGCCTCTCCAATGTGTGGAGGGAGTCCCTGAGTGGTGTCCCATCCTGCTAATTGTTATTCTTGGGAATGAAGCAGGGAACATTCTCTGTTGTCATCTTGATCCAAAACCAGTTAGAGTTTTATGTACTCAAGTAGTCATATAGGTCCCTCACGCTGGGACAGACCAGTGGGAGAAGACTAAGTCAAATTTATTTTCTTTTGTGCCCTGCACTAAGATTCAACCCAAATGACCTGGTCTGTCATCCAGGGTTGACATGTTTCAATGTCTTGACTGAGAGATAGCCTATTGCTGGAGTCACTTGAAGGATGGATATGGTGAAGGAATTTGGAAAAAAGGTATTTTCAGAAAAATGAAAATTGATTGTTGGCTCATTATCCTTATTTCCCCCCATACCGAAAGCAGCAACATGGATATTTTAAACTAATTTTTTAAGTAATTGGTAGAAGTCTTAGTAGGCATAATTTTATGGCACTAATTCTTCAGGCACTGCTGTTTTTCCTCAGAAACTCAGATAATATAAAATGATAAATTTGTTTTTATACTGTTGGTTAGTATGAATTTGATTTATAAAAATATACCTTATTAGAAAATTACTTCTTGTTTGTTTTTCTATTATATAATTCAGAAAAGTTAAAAAAAAAAAACAAAAAAACCCCACGTAATTCTCTCATCATCCAGTGAAGTACCAGTATGATAATTGCCATTGTTTTCTTGAGGTTTTTCTTTGCAAATTGCATTATATTAAGTGTTTGTATTATAAATAAATTTGCTCTTTTTCACTTGATGTGCCATAGCCACTTTTATTATTATTTATATTGTTGTATAACAATGTATTCATTCTTCCCTTTGTTATTGGGCTTCCAAGTTTTTTTTCTAGTATTTCCTAAGAGACATACATTGCATTGTAACTTACGTGATTGAAATCTTAAATAACCTAGTTTAAAAAATAACCATTTGATATTTATGGTAAAATAACAAATGAAAGGAAAGGATAAAGTAAAGTGTTTTTGTTTCATAATCTCTTGCCTTGAATGCAGGAGCTTTTCACTGAAGCTGAGTTGTACTATGTCTTGGAAAAAAGTAACTACCAACTGTGCAATTCAATGAGAGCTTTTTTTAAATTGGTCGTGGGCTTTTTTAGCCATTAGGCACAACAGTGATGAACAGTGTGTTAAGAGAAAAGCATACCTTCTACACTTCCAATCATAACACATGCTGCTTCATACTCAGGAGATAATCTAGTTTACAGTACGTTTTCTTAGAATGTCATTTGGCTTCTGAATGCACTTTTCAGGGAAAACAAAAAAACTTCTTTATAAAAGGTGATAATGACATTGAGTAAGTGGCAAGAGACTTGTATTTAAACACATAAAATTTTATATTGATTGAAAGCAAACACAATAATGCAATGTTATGTTTAAGCCCGTAGTCTAGTTTTAACAATGACCAATATTCTGCCATTCTTGCTGTATATATACTTTTGCCCACTCCTCATTCTTTTGTCTTGTTACTCATATCCCAATCATGATATGGAACATTTTTATCTCCGTAGAAAATTCCCCATGTCCGTTCCATGCAATCCTTCTTCTCCTAAACCAAGAACAACCACCAGTTCACTTGTCTTCACCTTAGGTTTGGTTTGCTTATTTAAGAATTCCATATAAATGGAGTCAAATAGTGTACATACTCTTATGTACAGTTGCTTTCACTTAGCAATATCTATGTGAGATTCCCTGTTGCAGCATACATTAGTAACTTACTTATTTTTATTGCTGAGTAGTTTTTTATTGTAGAAATGTATCAGTTTGTTTATTCATTTTTCCACTAACTGATTCTTGGACTATTCCCAGTTCAGGGCTGTGAGCATTCTTGTATAAGTCTTAATGTATAATTTTGAGGGGATATAAATTTTCTTGAGTAAATATGTAGAACTGGAATTGCAGGGTCAAATGGTTGGTATATTTTAACTTTTATTAATAAACTTCCAATCTTTTTTCCATTCTTGCTAGTCATTTGTCAGCATTCCAGTTACTGTACATCTTTGTCAACATTTGCTACGGTCAGTCTTTAATTTTAGCTATTCAAGTGGGTGTATAGTCGTGTCTCATTGTGATCTTATTTTTATTTCCCTGATGACTAACAGTATCAAGTATTTTGTTATGGGCTTATTGTTCGTTTGTGAGGTGCTTGTTCAAGAAAGACTTCTATTTTTTTTTTAGGCCTGCTAGACTGTTTATGTCCTAGGTACTGTCTCTCTGTGTCAGAGCAGATGTATTTCTAAAGTGATATTCCCAGGAACACTGCGCAGGATCACAGCTTGCTTCTGTAGTGCATTACAGATTTCTCCATTTGTAACCCCTCTTCCAACTTTCTAGTCTCACTAATTTCCCCATGCTTAGCGTCTGTGACTTTTCCCTTGGCTGGGACTGTGATTCCCTTTGGCTTTGCTCTGTCTGCTTAGGGCAAGTTTCGCTAAGAAGAAACCACTGCCAAACTTCTTAGTACTTGTCGCTTTAACTCATAATACATTCGCATCTCAAAAGGTCCACTGAGAACTCAGAATCCTATTCTAATCCAGACCCATGAGAACTTAAATACCACCTCAAATAACTCTATTTGGAAACATTGGAGTTGAGTCAAGAAGTACTATATTTCAGAATTGCCAAGTGACACCAACATTATTCATAGAAACTTAAAAGCACTTGGAGAGAGACTGTGATTTATTTCTAAACCATGGTCCTTATGCTCCAAGCTTAAATAATTTCCCTCAAACTCTGTGGTGAAGGATACAACTTAAAAAATATTCCCAATCCATCACAAGCCTATACTTTTATAAATAAAAAATATTGCAGCAATGTCAGCTTGTAATAAATGTTTCTATACATGTACCTTGTATTTCCTCTTGCGGATATTAATTGTAGAATGGAAGCAGTTTGGGGGCCACTGTTTGAGCTTCCCTGATGCACAACACTTGGTCTAGAGCCAGACTATTTAAGTTTGATACCTAACTCTATCACTTGTTAGCTGGGTGGCCTTAAAGAAGCTTTTTATCTCTTTCTCATTAGTAAAATATAGATGATAATAATAACTACTGCATAGGATAAATGGAGATTGAATGAAGTAATATGTAAAATAACTTACAACAGTGCCTGCCATATGATTAGGGTTGCTATTATTTTTATCATCTTCTAAGTCTTCTGTTATCCAGGAAACTCAGTTCAAGCTAATTGAAATCAAAAAAAGCATATGCTGGTATTGATAACTAGTTCTCATGATGGTGATAGCTATGTCTGATGCTCCCCTATTTACCTCTGTGTTGGCACTGTTCTCAGATGGGCTCTCCTACTGGTTCCCAAGATGGCCACTAGCTTGTATTTTACTAAGTTAGCAACCCAATAGAAAGAAAGACCCACCTTCCTACTTTCCCACATTTTTGGCTTGACCTAGCTTGGCTCATGTCATGAGCCCACTCAGCTAAGACCATAAGAATGAAAAATTCAGGTCAGATGATTCTCTGAAGAAACTTACAGTGCCATTACCAGTATAAGAATATTTTTTGTCAAATAATTGAGGAAATGAGTTAGAATCTACTGGCTTTAGGGGATGGATAATGATTTTGGCTTACGGTGAAGCCTTTCAGAAAGATGCTTTACAAGAGAAGAATATCATTTCTTCCTTAGATAAACTTCCAGTATATAAGGTAGATAGGTACAGAGAATGATCTAATAAAAACCATGATTCGGCTTTTCTAAAGTATGGTCTTAACAGCAGGATATATTGTGTTGGAAAAATTTAGTAAAACCGCCCTTGTGAAATTAGCTAACATGAACCAGAGCCTAACCTCTTACCAATAAGAAGGTTAAAGTGTAATTGTATAAAAGCCAAGTCTAGTGATCACATATGGGACACCTGCAATGTGAGGGAAAAGAAGGCATTGGCGTTTTGCTTAAATCACATGAGAAGGTGTGTGGGTGTTCCTTTCCATTACATCATTTATTGGGAAAGTCTGTGTCGAGATCTCTGTAGGTTCTTTATATGATGTGTTGGAGGAAATGATCAGAGGTCTGAATGTTCCTCTCATTTGTACTCTTAACACCAGTTTTTAAGACGTATGTAAGAAACTGGTTGATGCACGGTTTGGAAACTTAGTTTATTTCTCTACAGGAAGATGGCTAGGTCATGGAAAGTTGTTGGAAGAATGGGATTTACTGACTGCTTTCTTAGGTCAAGGGCTTTGAGGATTAAGGTACTCTGAGAGACTCAATTGATTGGATTTTGGAGACTCACAAGATTGTGCTTCTGTACTGATAATAGAAGACATCTGAATACATGCAAGTTGAAACTGTAGCGGGTAAAAAACAACACTTGGATGATATGGTTTAGTGTAGGTATTCACACCCATGCACCACAAGTGACTGGACATTACACTCATTTTCCATTGCTGAATTTCCCAGACTCACAAAATTTGAAGAACTACTTGACTATTAAACAGAGATAAAGACCAATTTGTTAACCAACTTCACAAATTCTGATACATTAAATCTAACTTTAAATTTCTGCAACTGTTTATTGGAGTAGAGACATCAGGACATATCCAAATTACCAAGCATCCCCTTTCAGAATAGCTTTTATTTACTTATCTTGAAAAATGACAGGTATACAGATCAGTGGAACAGAACTGAATAATCAGAAATTAACTCACTTATATGGTCAGTTAATTTATGGAAAAGGAGCAAGAGCACATGATGGAGAAAGGAAAGTCTTTTCAATTAATGGTGTTGGGAAAACTTGACAATCACAAAAGAATGAAGCTAGCCCATTCTCTAACACCACACAAAAAATTAATTAAAAACGATTAGAGACTTGGATATAAGGCTGGAAACCATAAAATTCTTAGGAAACAACATAGGAACATAGGAAATACATTCTATGACATCAGCCTTACAGGGGCCTTTGGGGACTCAACTCCAGCATCAAGGGAAAAAAAACCAACATAAACAAGTGGGACTACATCAAACTAAAAAGTGTTTGCACAGTGTAAGAAACTATCTACCAAAACAAAAGACAGTCTACTGAATGGGAGAAGATATTTGCATTCCATATATTTGACAAAGGCTTAATATCCAAAATCTCTAAAGAACTAAAAAAACTCAACAGAAAAATAGGCAATCTAATTAAATCAAGTTACAAGAAATTTTTGAAATCTTGCTACTGGGTGGAATTAGAGGAATTATACTAAGTGAAATATTCAAAAAGAGAAAAACAGATACTGGATGATCTCAACCATAGGTGGAGCATGAAGAGAGAAAACAAAGAACAGACTAAAAAAAATCAACCGTTGGATGTTGGCAATAGAACTGAAGTTACCACCAAAGAATGGGGTGGGGGTTGCGGTAAATGATGGTGGGGTTAATGGACAATGGTGAACTCTTGGTAATTTGGTGGTGGGCAGGGTGTATTGACCTATATATGAAGAATGGGGAATCTACACATATGGGTTTATATTACATTGTAAAACAAAATTACCTAAATAAATATAAAAAACATAACAAAACCCAGAATATTTTAAAAGAGGAATTGCTTGGGAATTATTTGGATGATAGTGGATGGTAATTAGATCTTTAGTGGTAGGCATGGTGTGTATACCTTTCTTGAGATATGAAGCTGTATAAGTGAAATTTATATAGCATTGTAAACCGATGTTGTTTCAATAAAAAAAAAGAGGAAATACTTGAATTCAATTCTAAGTCTGCCCACCAAAATGGAAAATAGCTCCAGAATTTTGGAGATGTGTATGTAAATTTTAAGTGATAAGGAAATATAGTCAAACTTTAGGAAAATATTGCTTCAACCTGGCTTTGTGCTGTGAATTGGAGATTATCTCATTGAATCTGCACTGTGCCAATAATATTGCAAACATGGTATAGGAATTGAATTGGGCCACCCTGAAAATAGTATGATTTTCAAACATGGATTAAGATCCCTTGGTACTCAGTGTGGCCTATGTACCAGTAACCTTAATATAACCTAGGAATTTATTTGAAATGCAGAATCTCAGCTTGCCCTCCTTTCCCCCAGACCTACTGATTTGGAATCTGCACTTTAACAAGACCTTCAAATAATTCCAATATATATTAAAGTTTGAGAAGCATTGATTACATTTATTTTTTAAATTAGATACCTGCTATGATGATTAAATGGAACTGCTTTCAGAGCTGTTTTTATATTACTGCAAAATGATATTTTTGAATAGTTAACAAGTAATATTTTACTAGTGTTATCAACAAAATTATGTTACTCATTTATGTCCTTTTACATATACATTCATGGATTTCTGACTCTGTAGTTTCTGATGGGGAAAAAAAAAAAGGGATGTTTTGGCCACCATGGAACCTCTTGGATACTATCTATTTGGACATGTCCCTTAACTTTGACTCTGGATAGTACATGCTGATTATTACAAATTTTATACAAGTTATAAGTAACTTAAAGAACAAACTATTGAAGATACTTTGGTAAAAATTCTTGGGATTCAAACCAGGGAGAAGAGAGATGGGAAACCCTGTTGATTCTGAGAATGACACTTCAGACAGAGGAACCATGAGTATAGAGACTCAAGAGAATAACCACAGTGGGTTATTCATGCAATAAGGAACAGTCTAGTTTGATGGTTACAAAATAAGGTATGAATAAAGTAGATATAGGGTTAAAGAATTGGAGATTAAGAGAAGGCCCTTGTTTGGAGAGTTTTAAAAAATAGGATGAAGAGTCTGTGCTTTAATATTTGGGTAGGAACTAGAAATTTGAGGGACTGACACATGACCAGAGCACTATCTAGCAAATATTTGGTAAAACCCTGGCAAAGGTCTTTGGAAGGATGGTAGCAGGGAGGAAATGGAAGAAGGAAGCCTGGAAGATTATTGATGGCAGTGGGAACGGAAAAGGAAGAAAGAATCTGAACTATGATGGTGATGGTAGAAAGGGAAATAAGGGGGGAGAACGCAGGAATATTGAGATTGAATCTATAGGATTTGACAATCTCTTGGATCTTAAGGACTAAGTATGGTGAGATGCTGCAAATTAACTCTAGATAAATTTTAAAATAGTGATATCATTAATAAAAATGATAAAATCAAAAGACTGTTAATTTAAGCTAATATTGCTAATTAGAAACTGGTAGGTGGAAATATGAGTCTAGAGTCAAGAAGTGATCTGCCCCAAATATAACTGAAGCCTCAGCAGGGAAGAATTGACAAAACGAAGTGTCAGGGGAAACAGAAATGGAGCAGTGATAAAAGTCAGAGATCATACACATTTAGGAGTGAAGTGGGGAGAGAGAATCTCTAAAGAAGAAAGGGAAAGACCAGAAGTGAATAGGATGAGGCATCCTTGTAGTTTGAAAATCAGAGGGAGCTTTAGAAGATGAATCAGGAAGGCGATGACATTAGATTGTGCAGCAAAATTGAGAAAAGGATCAGGCATGAGAAAAGGCAGTCAAATGCCTCTTGGACAATTCCAGAGGCAAGCAGTTTCAGGGGAGGAGTGGTGCTGAAGAGACATCACAAGGATTTAAAACGAGTGAGTACTTCACTTAGGGCAAAGCGTGAGATGTTTTCCTCAAGAAATTGGTGGTGAAGGAGAAACAGTTGTAGATGGTGGAGCAAGAGAGGGTAGACACAATGAACCATAACTAAATTTGAAAAGGAACTGAAGATTAGCAGATCAGTATCTTCCCAACAAAAATAAAAGACACTATTTGGAAAGAGTAGGAAAGACTGACACACACTTCCCAGGAATGCCAGTCCCAACATAACAAACTATGTTTGGAAGGGACTTCATGAGCACGAAGCCTCGCCCTGGGGACTGAAGGGTTTGCTTCCCACACTGGGTGCCTCAACCCATGGGAACAGCACTGGAGAGGGAAGTACCCATGTCCAGCTATCAAAAATGAAGAGACTTTCCTTATGGAGAACCACAGGACTGTCAGAATAGAGATTTTGCTTTTAAAGGGCTAAATGGAGATACATTCACCTCAGGACCTAGTACAAAAGGAAGGGCACTTAGTCCACTCCTGAAGAACTTATATTTGTTACATTTAAAGCAGCAGCTGAAAGAGGAGGAGAAAGGGGGGAATCTTTTGGAATAGAGATGCTGACAGGTACCATCTCTAGGCCTTTCTTTGCCCTCATAGTATTAGGATGGGTGGATGCCATCCTTTTATGACTGTCGGGTCAGAGGGTGAAATCTCTCTTCCACCCTTAACTTTCATGGCTTCCAGGCAGTTCTTAAATTGCCTGGGGGGCTATCTTCACCTACAGCACTCATCTGTAGACCAGCCCACAGACCCTGTGCCTGGTTAGCTTAAATCTGCCCCTCTGGGAAAAGCTCCATGTGGTCCTGCTGCTCCTGGAGTGACCCCTATCCACTGTTCTCTCCCTCAGTACGTTTGGCTGCGGCTCCCAGGTGGCCTGCGCCTGTGGCACTCCTCAGAAACTAGCTCCTATGGTTCTCCCCACCCTACCCCCCAGCCTATCAGAGGGGCTCTTTGGACTGTCACCCTGTGCTTACTCTTGTCCATCTGGCCAGTGCGAGGCTACAGTCACGCCGGCGTTCCAGACCAACACCCTGGGTTGACATCTTGCAACTTTTATGTCTAACACAAGGCCACATACATCAAGACTAGGAGTCTTGATGGCTGTTTAGTCTAATACACAGATAAAAGCACAGAGTCAAGCAAAATGAGGAGACAGGGATATAATCCAAATGATAGCATAAGATAAAACCCTAGGAAAAACTCTAATGCAACAGAAATAAGTAAACTACTTAATGAAGATTTCAAAGCAACATTCAAGAAGATGCTCATTGAATGTAGGAGAATTGAGGAAAAAAATCGGAACTACAACAAAGAGAAAATAAGAGAAAGTTTCAAATAGAAAGCAGAGCTGACTAACAGGGTGAGCGAAAACATACAGCAGAGGGACTCAACAGCAGACTAGATATAAAGTAGCAGATACAACCAGCAAGGTGGAAGATTGGGTGGTGGAAAGCATCTAAACAAACCAGCAAAAAGCAATAATCACAAAATGAAGGCTGCTGAAGAAATATATAGGATAATATCAAGAGGAATAACATTTACATTGTTGGGGTTTCAGAGAAGAGAAAGTGGGCAGAAATCTTATTTGAAGAAAAGATGTCTGAGAATTTTCCTAACCTGAGGAAAATAATCCAGGTCTAGGAAGGTCAAAGAGTTCCAAATAAAATGAACCCAAAGATACCCACACCCAGACAGGTAATAAAGTAGCAAATATTAAAGACAGAAACATAAAAGAAGCTAGAAAACAATGAGTTACCTACAAAAGAATCCCCATGTGGGTCCTATGCAGGTTATATGTAGATTTCTCAGTGGAAGGCTTTCAGGTCATTTCAGGTTTTATATATATGTATATATACATATATATGTATATGTGTGTGTGTGTGTGTGTGTGTGTGTGTGTGTGTGTGTGTGTAGCTGAAGAAAAGGGAAAATAAAGGAAAGAAGGAAATGGAAGCTATAGAAATGGATACAAAAATTTTAATAAAATGAGTTTATTAGAAGATAAGAGAGAATGGACGCAAAGGGGTGGGACTAATATAATCATGCTCTGTTTCTCCTTTAGAGAGTCACTCCCTTCTTTTAAGGATTCTAACCTCAGTTGCTACAGAAGGGTTTCACTATAGTCCACATAGATTGTCTTCTATTCTGAATTTCTGAAGATTCTTTTTTTTTCTGTTGTCTCCAAAGCTGTGAGTAGCATAAACAGAGACAGATTCTTTCTCCTCTGAGTCATATATGGGTTTTTGTTGTTGTTGTTAACTTCAACAAAGGCAGAAACTCCTGTCTCTGGTCTCTTCCATTTCCCCCCATATTTTGGCGGTTTGTGTTACAATGGAGGACTTTTGGTGGGAAGTGGTAGATGAATCCTATTTAGGTAAACTGATAATTTGTAAGAAGTTAACCAGTTTCTGGAGTCTATTTTCCTCTGTAACACTGAGCGATGTGTATGGAGGGTACCTGACGCTACCACTCATGTCAGTGGGCACTGCACAGATACTCTGAGGGGAGAATTAGCTCCAAGAGGTCTGGGTCTGTCTCATTCCTGTGCCTGTCTCCTCTCGTAAAGGGGTGGACCTCTTCGCTGTTGTGTTAGTCTCTAACTGAATCACTTTCATCTTCCATAGCTGTTGCCTCCCCTACTTTCCTCCCCTTTTTGGTGTCATTTCCTCTCTTTCTCCTTTCATTGCTCTCAGATCACACATTCCGAAACTGTCACTAATTGCACTGTCCATGATGACTTCTGGATTTGTGAGGAGTGTTTCAAACTCAGAAGAGGATGGTGGGAAGAGGGCACTGCTTGACACTGGTAACCAAAATCCTAGTGGGAGACAGAATATTTACATGGGCCTCTCACTACCATAAATGTACTGCCACTGTCCCAACACTGGCCAGCTGTGCACATGTGTGCCACAGACATGCATCTTCACATCATCAGGGAGCTTGCACCAAATGCAGAGTCTCAGACTTCATCCAAGACCTTTTGAATCAGAATCTGTATGTTAGCAAGATTTAGGCACAAGATTATATGCACATAAAAATCAGAAAGGCAGTGTTCTAGGCAAAGTGGTACTTCACAAGGTACCTGTGATGTCCAGAGTACCTAATGCACACAGGTGTGTAAGTGGGTGCCTAACAAGTATTTTAAATACCAAGAGGGCAGAAAGAGTTCTTTGTCTCCAGGGCCAATGATGTGTAATGCAGATAAAGTCAATGTAGGACTCTTTAGAGTACTAAAAGAAACAGGGTTTTGGGGTCTGGGCTTTTTTTTTTGCCAGAGGAAAGGAAAATAATAAAGGCAGAGGAAGGAATGAACATACTTGGCATTAAGAACAAGAAAATATGAAATGGAAAAACAAGGTACTTAGGAATCAAATACCTTGAGGTGGTGAAAGAAGAAATAAACAAGGGGGTAAAAGTCTCTTAAAGTATACACTGCTGAAAATTTGGACCAGGAGAAAACTAGATTTCTCCCGATTAGCAGGGAGGTGTGAGTGTGTGATGTGTAGGGATAGACGGCCAAACCCAGGTGATTCAATGTAAGGCTGGCTTAAAAGGCTTAACAGCCTGCATGTAACATGGTAAGCTTATGTTCTGAATTTTCACTCAAGGACATCTTTGTGCAGAAGAACAGCATGTTTTGGGTTTGTTCCCGGATGACTGGAATGAGTGGGAGGCCGGTGTCCAAAAAGGAGACTGTGGGGTTGTGTTGAGGTGTCAGGAAGTAGACGAGGGACGAGCTGGCCTTTGACAACAGATCTTTTTTGGAGTCTAGATGACTGTGAGTCTGCTGTTAATCACACTCACATAAACGAATGGGAATGGGAATGAGATCACAGCACCGCTCCTTACTACCTCCCGGGATGGCTGCCAGCAAGGGGTGAGCTAGGAACATGGTGGCTTTTCCAGGAAGCCTCGGGACAGTAGCAAGGGATAGTGGTCAACATTAGAGAAAGGTGCAGAGAGGCTTTCTGACTTTTTTTCTGCCCTACCTCAGTTAACTGAAGCATCCCAAGGCCAGATGGGAAAGGGAGCGTCTGACAATACAGCGTGGGGGGAGGGGTGGAGAGAAAGAGACAGGCAGACACTAGACTTTGGCTCTGTAATAAAGTAAGGTCCTAATTTTTCTGACTCTATATATCCAGAATGGGTAATGCCTCTTCCAGATGTCATAGGGTAAATTAGTATCATTTCTGAGAAATCTTAGCTTTAGAGCAAGCTCGAATTTATAAATATTATAAAGCCAAATTTTTCCCATTTGCAGGCAAGAACTGAGGTTAGGACAACTAAGCAACTTGCTTAGACACAGTTACTTAAAAGCCAGCCTAGGAGTGGAACCCAGGTCCCTCCAGTTTCAACATAGGACTTAGAACATCTGGAAGCATATTCTACTGTCTTCTGTGTTAAATGCAGGAGATAAAGGTACTTGCACTTCAGTTTCTGGATTGTCGATTTTTTTGACCATCATTGCTAAGGCCAGGAGACTTAGAGATAAGTATTTTAACAGCTAGTAATTCAGAAGCTGACTTTCATTGTATTGATGGGCTCAACTTTACATTTTACCCAAATTTTGCCTTTTTATTTGCCTTATTTTTTTCTTAGTCTGGAAATTCCAGTAAACTCAGACCACTTGACTGCTGTGGATATTTGTTTGGTGTCCTGTAAAGAACATGAATGAGCTTTGGAGTCACACAGGCCAGGCTCAAATCCTACCCCTGCCATTTACTTGCTGTAAGTCTGGGCAAGTTCTCTAATTGCTCTGAGCTGCAACTTTCTTTTTAATAGTGTATTAGTCAGAGGTCTCTGGAGAAACAGAATCTAGAGAATTTACATATACTTGGAGATTTATTATGAGACATTGGCACATGGTGATCACGGAGATCAAGAAATTCCATGACTTGCCGTTTGCAAGCTGGAAACACAGGAAAGTCAGCGGTGTTATGCGTGTAGTTCAATCTTCGTATGCAGGGCTGCGAACCAGGGGAACTGATGGTGTCAGTCACTGGGCAGGATCTGGAAAACATGAAATGTCCCGGCGCAATCAGTGAGGCAGGGAAAAAGGACAAATTCCTGCTTCCCTACATTTTGTTCTCTTCAGGCCCTCAATAGACTGGATGATGCCCACATACTTTGGGGAGTGCCCTCTACTGAACTGACAGTTTCAGATGTCAGACACACCCAGAAAAAATGGTAAATTGGGTACCCCATAGCCAGGTTAGTTGACTTATTAACCATTCCAATAAGTGCTATCTCACTTACGGGGTAGTTTGATAATTCTTCAGAATAATGTTTAAAAGGATTTAGAAGAGTTCTGGAATACAACGGTAAATGCTAGCTGTTTGTCTAGTGAGTACTCATGGCGTACCTTACTGACTCAAGTGTGATGGTTGAGTAGGAGCTCAGTGTTACCATTAGACATAAAATACTTGCCTCTCAGAGTACTTACATTACAGGAAGCAAAGCCAATAATTTAATAGTCTGTCGTGTGGTCCCATTCCCCCAAATTAAAGTTGAATCTCTGAGTACAGATCATTTCTTACTACTCAAACATTTCTAATGGTACCTTCACCACCCTTCTTTCTCCTTGCTTGTCTGGCTTTCACGTGAGCTTGACTTGAGCTGCACAACTTTGCCACTGAGGAGGGCAGAGGGTTTCTTTTCCTGGGTTATTCATCACTTGGTTGCCTTTCTCTAGAGACGTTTCCCTTGCACCTTAAACTTTAGTTTCTCATTTCCATGGAAGTTTCTCGTTCAGTCCTTCTGTGACAAAGTTGTCTGTAAATTCTAGGAGATAGGTTCAAATGATAGAAGCAGCTGCTTTTACAAAGAAAAGGTCTACTTGCTAGCTTTCATTTTTAAAAGCAAAAACAATTCACTTTTCTTTGCATAACATGGGGAGTTTGGGCTTCATCCATATTGATAAGTGGTAAAGGAGCTATTCATGCGGGTCAACTGGGAAATGACTTTTTGTGACTGAAATAGGAAGAGACATGCTAATGTGACATGGAGCAGAGTGTGGATTTCTGCTGTGCCCTGTGATTGGTCTCTTGGTCCATGGAGACACACAAATGCTGCTTCAGAATAATGACGAACAGTGGCATTAGTATGCAGTGAAAAACCCTGATCTGATGGTCTTAGAATACTGTTGTGAAGAGGGATATAGAATAAATAATTAGAATGTAATCTAATATTAGCAGCTATGGACTAGCTTCCTGTGAGGTGGATTTAGGGATGCTTCAATTCTTAATACTGTCAACACACAGTTGAAATATACATACACATCAGACGCTAGGTCGCAGCTGGGATGCCATTGGGTATTTTCAGGAGAGGAAATAAAGGATTTACAGGGGGCATAAATAAATAAGCCACATTTCCCTTTGTCTGTGTTGTGCCAGACAGGGAGACTGTATATTTATAAAGTAATCCATTTCATTGTATATTTCTTAATGTCTTAACATGTACAGAGGAAATGCTGTCTGTTCCCTTTAAAATTTTACATCATTACCTTCAAAACTTAGGATGAATGCCCTTCATCCCTCTAAGACTGGGTAAATGCCCCATTAACTCCAGGGGTTAATATTTCAAGATAAATTCTCATCTCCTGATCTGAAGGCCAACAGACTCAACCTACGGTGATCTTACTACCGCCAAAAGTTTGATTTTAACAGAGGGTTGAGACATGGATGTTTACATTTCAGAGGCAATTCTATTTAATATCCTATATAGCATTTAGGACCCAAGGGAATATATGGAATTGTTTATGGCAGACATCAAGCAAAAGAATGAGATCTTGATTTTCTCCACAGTCAAAGCAGGATCTCAGGGATTTGTTTAATTTGCACAATAGCAGAGGCACCCGGCCTGCTTGAGGACACGGCCTGAGTTGTGACTAGCATCCAGGGTGACTGATTTATGTTTAAATGGAACAATAAAAACTGGTAATCAGAAGGCAGTTCAGTCAGGATGAAAAAAAGTTATCTTTCAGACATCTTGTCTCAGGCAACATAATCAGTCCTGCAATGATTTTCTGTTTGGGCTATTGTATTGATTGTACCAGTCTGATGCATTTCTGGAAAACTTGATCCATTACTCAGGCAGGTTCTTGCTAGCCTTGATTAATTTGTTCTCTTCTAGCCACATTCCACTGTGCCTTGCTTACAGAGCTTTGGAAAGCCTGCGCGGTGGGTGGCGAATAATCGAAACTTCAAGCCATCCATCTTTCACTTTCAGAAGGCAGAAGATGCACTCAGATTATCTTCTCTTCAAATGCCAGATTTTAGGGGCGATAAGCCTGAGGGCTGCTCTTACTGGTGTCACCTGGAGCTGGTTTTGGCTCCCATCAGGAGTTGGGGTGAGGGGTGCCAAGTCTGACACCAGAGTGGATTTGTGTCTTGGGTTCTGTTTGGGAAAGACCATCAAAATACAAAACTGCATTTATGGGTTTGTAGCTCAGTGAGCCTTCCTGTCCAATAGAGGGCTGGAGAGATTCTTCCCAGGTCAAGAAATAATGATTTATGTGCTGGCAGATAAAAATAAGCCCTTGTGTAAAATCTAACGTTTGCCTCTTAAGAAGACCAAAATGCCTCCCTGTCCTTTTCGCCTTTGAACAGGGGTAGTTGTTTTGAGTAAGCCATGATGGAGCGCTTGTGTGGTGGATGAACTTTGTGTCCACTGGGAGGAGGGGGTCTGTGGAGACTGCACAACCCTGGATGGGAGAGGGAGGAAGGATGCTAAGGTGGAGAGGCCAGATCTGACAGCAGGCTCGCCTTCCTCACCCCTGGAGGGAGTGAAGAGGCCCCAGGATGATCTCACATTAGGGCCTGCCTTGTTCAATGGTATTCAAACCTGTGTTAAGACTTCCCATCCTGGAGTTTGTGTCATTGCCTTATTCTTCTTACTCAGGGCACTGCTGCCTTGGTGTGGCCTCACCACTGGATTTCTCAATGTCCAGATAAAGTGAAGGCCGCCTTCCTAGAAGGGTTGAACCTAGTCTGTTTTTGAGACTGCTTCTGTTTTGGAAAAGTGCTTTAAGTTGGAATTCAGCATTAGAGATCTTGTTGAAAGCTTCTCTCTGTCCCTCTTTGTCTTTGCAGTGATGTCACATGGCATAAAGAAGTAATTTATACAGCGATACACTTCTCCTAGAATAGGGATGATGGGAAATATCCAGAGTTGTCTCAGACTCATGTATGTGTTTAATAACAAGATAATCTAAAATGAGGGCCACTGTGCTTATGAATGGATCCCTTAGAAGAGATCTCAGGAAGATTAGCAAGAAGATTTCATGTCTCAGGGATAAGAAAATAGTCTTGATTTATTGCATTTGGCTTCCTCAGAGAAGTGGCCTGAAATATATTCTATGCATAGTAAATGACCAGGACTTAGGTAGTTCACACTGATGCTACTGTGTCATTTGAGTTTGCAGAAGGAATGTAGGAGGCAATTGTCACTGCATTCTAGTGACTTTTGTCCAAGCACTTCGTAGCCCCAGCGGCTCATTATGCTGATAGCATCTTGATGAGCAGGTAGCACATAGGTAAGTCCTTGTTTTTCAGATGAAATGAAGGCAGGGAAAGGAGTTTTTAGGACTTGGAGATCTGGACCTATGTCCATTACTTGTTAATCAAAAACTTCAGAAAACCCACTTTCCTGATGGGACTACTTTGCTCCAAAATAGCAAGAATTGCCACAGGTAACACGGATTGCTCAGTGAATTCATGTAATTGACATGGGGATTGAGAGATGAGCTCAGGCTTATGAGCAGAAAGTTGGCTCTTAAATGGCAAAGACTAATTATATTCATTGTAGAAGGGAAGGAGTGCAAGAACTTCTATTTTGGGTACTACCCTGGTACAAGAAATGAGTCAATGCAGTTGGTCATTTTTCACACAGCAGACAGCAAACAGTCTTAAATCAGGCAATTATTTTAGCAGTGATAATTTTAGTTTTACGTGAGTGTTTTGACAATGTGTAATGAAGTAGAATGACTTCTTCACAACCCATTCTCTCTAATTCACCTGTAAGGGTGTCATGAATTGACTAACCTCTGGGAAGGAGATGATGTGAAGCGGAGGCCCTTATGAGCAGCCTGGGTGACTGGAGGCTGGGCAGCCCTTCCCCAGAGGAGCTTCACAGCCCCCAGCTTGTCTCCCTTCTGAGTTACTTCATCTTGCTCTTGCTTTGCTGGGTTTTGCCAAACAGCCCAACCACAAGCAGATCTGCTGGGGTCTTAGGCAGCCACAGCAGCTCAGAAGGCAACTACAGCAGGTAATTGTATTTGCTGTGATAAAGACGATGATGAAGGTTTATTGAATGACCATTGGGCTCTGCTAAAGTTGCTTCAGCATCGCCTGAGACCTGCAAAGGCAATACCATAATGATGAAAATTGACCAATTTTCTACTTTGCTGTATTGTTGTTGACAAAGTTGCTTCCAGATAGGAGATCATGAACTGTTAGACCTTATCCTTCTCTCCGTGTGAAATATTATCCTGACTCGTAGCTTGATTTTAAAGTGAAGAATGAATTCTGAGCATGGCTAGCAGGGAGAGAAACAGTGGGGAACCACCTACAGAGATGATTCACCTTCTCTCCTACTGCTACCAAGGTATTCTTGTTAGATTTATTCAACCCCAAGCGTCATTGAATATTTGTAATCATTTGCTTATTATCTATTGCATATATTATCATTTGTGTATGTGCGATCCTTGACAAAATTAATTAAATGATATCATGAACTGCTGTGAAACCCTCACCCATGCCAGGAGAACTTAATCAAAAACTTACATCAATCAACTTGACTATTCTGTTTTCTTTTCCTCCATAGCATTTCTTCCTCACTTTTTTTTTTTTTTTATTTAGGTGGGGGTTGTATTTTATGACCATGTGTGATTTGACTTTATTCATTTGAAACTTTGTATTTTATGTGCAGGGCAACATATTATATGTTGTCTTTTGGAGCTTGTCTTTTCTCAGCATGATAATAAAATTTTTCTGGTATTATTGAAAATAGTTCTGTAGCTGTATAATACTTCCTTATGTTTGTTCATTAACACTTATATATTCATCCTACTGTTGATAGGTATTTGGTTATTCCCAGTTTTTTCGTATTTACTGGTTTCATAGCATTGGCTATGAGATGTTCTTTCCTGGTCTATACATGGAAGTGACTCTCTTGGGTTTATGTCTGTGAATGGAATGCTGGGCTGCAGGGTATATAACTGGTCAGCTTTAAGAGATAATTCTAGTTGGTCTTCCAGGCATTGTATTGAGTCAATAACAAGTCTAGTTTAATGCTTCACATGGTTTGCCACAGCATAGCTCTTCTGAGAGCTCCTGAGAATTGTGAATAATCTTGAAGTTGAATGCTCAGCGGGCTATCGTGGTGGGCAGGTAAGGCGAGCTGGAAAATCTGGCAATGTTTTCAAAGACATCTTGTGAGACAGATGTTTTCAGAGTTTAAATGAGTCAGAGTTGTTTACTTTGGGACTAAATTTAATGTCTCTTGGAGCTAGTGAAGGTTGATTTATCTGGGGACGAATAGGTAGAACATCTCCCAGAGAAGTCCTGACAAAATGAGGGTTGGAATTGTAATGTGGGTAGAGTCAGAAGCAAGAACTTCGGAGGCTTCCTCACCATAAGTGATTACTCTTAGCATGCAGTAAAGTTGCTTACATTCAGTTCACAGGGTCATTCATAGATTTAGCTCTACTTTTGCCAATACATCAAACTCTAAGTGCTGTTGATTTCACAACACCCCAAGGACAATATACCCTGGTGGGGAATAAAATGAAGATTTGTCTACAGTCTGGCTTGTGGAATGGTTCACAAATTGTGTGGGTTAGTAAGAGAATATATATAAATTAAAACCTTTGATATGACTACTTTCCCCTTCTTGATAGTTACCTTTCCATCTTCTGGGGTCCCCTAGGGGACCAATCTTTAGGGCGCTTTCTTTTTTTCAAATCTTCATGGGTCAGTGGCCAATGGCCTGTGTATTTTCTGTCAAACCAAAGGAAGTAGACTTTGTTTTCCTCCCATACAGTAGTGTTTCAGTGGTTCGTGGAAATTTGAAATAAAGGCATGCCATTGCATATATAACTTGTGACCTGGAGCTACTGGGTTGGTGTGATTTTGAATTAGGGGAAATGTGATTGTTCTCTCTGATTCTTCTCAGTGACCCTTAAGGTATGAGAGAGACCTTCCACTGGCTTTGAAGGGTTCGGGTTAAATATAGTCCTATTTGGAGACAAAGAAACTAAAATGGTATTATAAAATCAAATTAGTGTTACCAGAAGGGAAGAGGGAAAAAGGGTAGGAAAGTTGGCTAAAAGGTATTAGTTAGCCAAAGTTCACAGGGGAGTTACATTTTTAACTAGGCTTTGAAGAATGGCTTTGAAGAATGGTTAGGCTTTGAATTGAAGGGACAAGGGGAGAGCTTTTCAAGCAAAATGAGCAAAAAATTGGAAATGGGCATAATTATGGGTAGGAAAATGTGCATTTTAATGAGGAAGTTTCAGTAAAATGCAAGATTTATACTGGAGAGTAGAAGACCTTACTTAGGAAGGTTCATCATTTGAACTGCTTTGAATGAGGAATTGGAATTTATGACCAGAAGAAAGTGTTCAATAAATATTTGATGGCAGACTTACTGTGGTGTGTATAGAGGTTGATGTATGATGTTGCACACCTAAAACTTACATCAAATGTTGTAATATGTTATTTCAATAAAAGTTACTAAAAAATAAAGATGATGCATGCTGAAGTAAAAAAAAAAAAGTGACCACTAATTTTTCTAACTGTAAAATTTAAGAGTCTCTGCATGGTTGGTTCTGAGAACCACTTTGAGTCAGGCTAAGGGACTGCTTTTAGGTGTCTGCCCTCATCCTCCATGCCTTCTTCCATCTCCCAGGCCTGTCTCCCTTCTCCCCAACCCCACTCCCACCTCACCCTTTTTAAAAAAATCACCCTTCTTGCTTTAATTTCTTCTGGTGGCTAGTGAAGGAGCCATAAAAAAAAGTTATCTAAGACTGTTATCAACTTGGACAGTATTCTATTCTGTTCACACTTACTTAGGACTTGTTCTGCAGTATATGTGAACCTACTTAGAACACAAAGGAAATAGTGAGTGAAAACTGTAATAAATGGTGGAACTTCTATCCATATTTTTATTAGTTTTTGGGAAGGGGGGGTAAGATTAAGAACACTGTGACTTGACAAATAGAATAAGGTAGTTCAATTTTTTCTGTGCTTGAGTTCAATAGTATCACCCAAAAAACTGCCTGCACCATGCCAGGCCCCCTTTGCTCATCCTAGTCACACTATCATAAAAGCACATCTGATTAAACCTTCATAGAAATCTTATTAGAAAAATAATATTTTATGACCATTTTACAGATGAAGAAATCAAGGTTTAGAAAATTAAATGGCTTGCCCAAAGTACATGTCTGGTTTGGGGAAGAGCTGATGTATATTTATCTTAGGTGAACGCCTGGGTGGCAAAGCTCCCTCTGAATGACTTGCTGTTGTGGGAAGGAAAGGGGCATCGTCCTAGCTGATGGAGCAGGGGCTTCGTGTTTACTTGTGAGCTACCAGAGGCTGGACATTGAGCTACAGTTTGGCCACTCACATCTGGGGCCCACCCTGATCCTGAGACTTTAAGCCACAAATGTCCTACATCAGTGCATTTCTTAATTCAAATCAGGATACTTCGTCTTGCTCCATAAAACAAGTTAATTAAATTATGAATGTAGTTGTTGCATCTTAAAAAATCAAATAACACCTCTTTCATATTAAAGCACATTGTGTGTATGGGGAGCAAGAATAACTGGCCTCTTATAAAGCTAAGTATATGAAAGGTAATATTTTAATAAAAATCTTAGTAAATATCAACCATTATGAATTCAGTGTTTTTTCCAAATTTGAGTATGGTCCACACTTACTTGAGATTTATTCATACTTCAGCCAAATTTCATGAATCAGGCAAGGTCTAGTCTCAGATGTAAGCAACAATAGAAAACCTGGGTCCAAGCAGGAGGCAGGAGCAGAAGAGTGTTGCTGAAAGGTTTGCAGAGGGGTAGTAGGGCACTTTCACAATCTTTGTTGAATAGATTCCACGTGACTTCCAAGAATTCTGCAAGAGGAGAGGAGTTTGGAAAATGGAAAGGAGCCCTAATATGTGTCTTCTAAAGGGAAGGCCAGGACATTTATGAATGAGGCTGTTACTCATGTTCCTGTTTCTGTTTTTCTACCAAAAGTTATTGTTTAACAATAACCTTCTTGGTGCTACTTAACCAACAGACATCAACTTAATAAGATCTAAAACTGGTAAAAGCCAAGTGTATCAGAGGAGCAGAGACTACTACAGACCAATGTGACAACTCGTAATAGCAAGGAGGCTGGAAGTGTTGTGTTTTAATTGCAAATTAAAAAAAAATATTGATCTTGCAATTTTCTTCCAAGGCAGTTGTTACTTAATTCCTAACACTTCTTGGGAGTCTACATTCTTTAAATCACTTTCTTCACTTTTGCCTCACAGAAGCAATACCCAATTTACAAACATCTGTGCTAAAAGATTATAAATTGGTAGTAGGGAACTAAAAATACATTTCCCATGGAATATTATAAATATCAATTAGAATCTCTATTGACTTTTCATAAAGTAAAACTCATCTCTACAGAAGTAATTATGTATTAGCATGAGTTTCTCGTTCTAAATCGAATCTCTACCTAATTAATCAGCTCCTCTGGATTCTTTGTTATTCCAATCAAAAATAAAAGAATTCAAATGGAAAAATAGGTAATGTTTGTGTGGAATATAATATAAACTCAATGAGAAGTCATGAAAACAGGGCAAAGTTCATAGGGGAGTTACATTTTTAGCTAGGCTTTGGAGAATGGTTAAGATTTGAATTGATGAAGGGACAAGGAAGAGCTTTTCAGGTAAAATGAGCAAAAACTTGGAATAGTTGTGGATATGAAAAGGGGCATTTTAATGAGTAAACTTCAGTAAAAGAAAAGTTATACTGGAGAACAAAAGACCCTATTTGGGATGTCTCATCATTTGAACTGCTTTGAATGAGGAATTTGGAATTTATGAACAGCAGAAAGTGTTCAATAAATATTTGTTGAATGTCATGCTTATATCCTGGTCACGATTTGTTTTCTTTTGGTTATTTTCTCTCAGCATCATCTTATTTCTTTTTTCTCAGGATTCTTGATCCTTCTAGTCACTTCTTCCTCTTCCCAGCATTTAAAAGACTTTCCCTATCTTCCTGTGCAAGGGAGAGGGAGAAATTTAAGTATTATTTTTCTAATAAGACTACAATGCATCACATCTGTTTTTGCCTTTCATTTCTCTTATGAGCCTCCTGTTCTCCCCACTGTGAATCAACCCTGAGAGAAAGCACACATTGACATCTTTGCAGTTTCTAGCAAATTGTTCAGCAGTAGGCTTCTCTGGCTGGTCCACAGCATCCCAGAATTCTGTAGCTTTGCCTACATGGCAGGTTTTAGTTGAGCAAAGTTCATGCTGGATCTTGGAAGGATGAATCTGGCCATGATATTGGCAGGGAGAATATGTAGCAACTCCGGAAAGATCTTCCTAGGTCTCACAAGGCCCCTCTCTGCTCTTGTCCTCTGACCCTTTCAATTTTTGATGCAAGGTACTTTGCCGTTATTACTGTCCTCAACTCTTTCTTGCTGCTCCTAGCTTCCCCCAGCCATGAACTCTTTATTAATTTGAAGTCTTAGAAACTGACTTATAGGGTCATCTTGAAGAATTAATCTGTTAGTTTTTAAATTCTGGTATCCAATTCATCATGGATTCCTCATTTGAAAACTTAATTATTTTTTAATTCCATGGTTTTGTGTTTTTGTTTTTTGTTTGTCTTGATCACAGTAGAAGTATTAATGGCAGACTTTAAATAGAGACCACATATGGGCAGGCTAAATAGACTTTTTATATTCCCAGTTGGGGATTCATGGATTTTAAGTATGTGAAAGTTTATGGGGACTATGGAACAAAATATTTGAAATTGGGATGGTTGAGTCCTATCTTGGATGTGTATGTGTTATATCTATGTTCTCATCAAAATATTCTCCATGAGCATTATCACTGGATCTGATTTCCCTTTCTTATAGAATTATTCTTTCCTTTAGGAAAGAGTACAATTAGAATGGAGAAACTTGCATGGTTAAGCCTTATGGCTCATTGAGTGCTGTGTGTGAATTCGTTTCAGATCTTTTGAGCTAGATGACCCTTGAGAAACAAGCTCCAAAGATTATGAGGAGGGGAACACAAAAGTTCTTTGGATTAACCCTCAACTGTTGCTTTTAACCTGGAGTGCTTTTAAGAAATCCAAATTCTTGGGCTTCCCTCTTGGAAATTCTGGTTGGATAGGTCTATGGTATAGCCTGGGTATCTGCATTACAAACTTCCCGTATGACTCTGATAACTAGTTCAAGTTTTGTATCCGCAGTATTCACGGCTATAGTATCTTTTCTTTCCCCTAGCAGGGAATTATTGTACTGACTGCTTGAAAGGCGACCTAAGCCTGAATGGGTGGACAGACTTGAGCGGGATTCTGGATGAGAGAACTTGTTTGAAATGGAGCTCTGTTAGAATGGGAACAGTCTTTAAAGAGCATTTCTGGCCAGTTTGGGATAGTTACTTGGGGATAATTTCTGCTGGAATTTATCCAGGAAGAGATTACTTACCACTTCAGAGGTCCCGTTTGGGTGTGTCAACTTGAGTGATATTTAGCCTCTGTGCTGTGCAGAGCAGCTGGGGAGAGGAGGAACTCGCAGCTGGTCTCGAAATTAGCATCAGTGTATAAATATGCTGATATCTATAAGCCAGCAGCGTTGTGGTACCTCCTCCATGAGATGTTTCTCTCCAGTGACTGCTGTGCCTGTTGTTGGCACACTGGTCCTTTCATCGGATCTTCGAGGCTTGTGGTCCTCAGATTTCTCCAGCGCCGAAATAAATTTCCCCTGCATAGAAATATTCGGCGGGGAAAGGTCTTGAACAAAAGTGTTTGGTAATCTTCCAGGGGATGGCCTGTTGCATGGTTTTGCTCTTCTCATTTCCCCCACATAGCAAAAATAAAAATAAACTCAGTCCTCTTTCTGGATCATTATAATTTGGAGGGTTTGCCCAGACTGGGTGTAGATGGAGGAAAGGAATCATGATTTACAGCAGATGTGATACTCTTACGTAACCTGAGCTGAGGTACCAAAGGGAAATGTTTGCATCACTCAGGTCCTAAAACTATACTTCTGAAGGTCTGTTTTGCTGACAACCACCTTCTTCCCTCCGATGATGCCATCCCCATCCCATGCCTCAGGAGAAAAGGCAATTGTTGTAAATTCTGGCCAAGAGAGAATTTCCCACAGGGAAAGCTCATCAGATGCAGCTGTGGTTCTGCCTTGTGCCCCAGCTACAGGGTGGAAGGCGTTGGGATGGCCCACAGAGTGGCTCCGGAGATGTCAGACCCCTACCATTCTCCTGCTTCTGTGGCCTTTAAAGAGCACGTTCTCCCGAGGGCCCAGGAGACATTCCAAACCCTTTGAGGGAGACTGTGGCATGTTTGTCATTGTACCCAGCATGTTCCATAGGTCTGAGCATCTATAGGTGCTTTAAAATGTTTGTTAAGCAAATGGTCATGACCCTTCCACATTCTGGTCCTGGTTGAGTTAAGGTAAGGCTGATGGTCTTCCCATGTCAAAGCTACCAGGCTTTCCTCCTTATTTCTGCAATAACCTTCATCCCTACCCTCTCCCCTCAGAAGCCAAATCTAGACTCTCGGAGATGGAGCATAATTATTTTTATGTGGCCTTGATGCAGGATTGCAGCCTGTCACTGCGGAGACACATGGATGCAAATCTGGTTTCTCACTTTATCATTTTTTCCATAGCCATATTCTGTCCACCACTGACAAGCTGAGACTTGAAGCTCCTGAAATAAGCAGGGTGTCACCAGTGTAAGAGCATCCCAGCCTCTAGGCAGGCTTCCTGGACCAAGGCCAGGTACACACATTCTTTATCTGAAGAATGGGGCAAAAAAATAACTCTTCATTTGTGCTGAAGAGACAATAGCATTAAAAACTGGAATAGATCCACCGTCAAGTACGGGCTCAGGAACCAGCTGTCTGGGTGTGACTGTAGACTGCGTTCCATCACTTTCTAGCTGAGACCTTGAGCAAGGGACAGTCTCTCAGTGTTTCTGTTTCCACCGTGGAAAAATCAGACTATTAATAGTACTCAGTATGTGAAATTTTGGTGAGAAATAAAATGAAATTATCTGAACCATGTGATATCAGTGCCCCATATAGAGGAAGGCTCAGGAAATGTTAACTTTGAATTGAGTGCAGCTAGTTGGATGATAGCATTCAATGATCATGATCATTTGACAAGTTGGAATAGTCTCTCTGATTTTCCCCAGCCTCCTGTCCAAGTAAGAATCTCAACTGCAGCTACCAGTCTCACTTTAGCATTTCGAATCTACTTAGTCTATAGTGTACAAGAATAATGGAGTATTTCATTACCTTTTTGTCTTTAAAAACGGAGAAAGTGGAGTTTTTCCTTTTAAGTTGACATGGTGCCGAGGAATTGTCAAGGCTAAAGGCATAGGGATGAGTTTTGATCCAGGTTAGGTAGACTATGCTTTTTTCCTCTGTAAAGAGGTAGTAGTTAATAGTAATTTGTATCTGTCACTTTCCTGTTTCATTATTTAAAATTTTTTTTTGTGGGGGAGAAATATATCGTGTACACAAGAGAGCAAAAATATATAAACGATTTAAAGCAGGTTTGGCAAACTATAGTCAGTGAACCAAATTTTGTTTAAGTCTTCTTTTTGTAGGACCTATGAACTAAGAATAGTTTAAATGTTTTTAAAGGTTCTGAAAAAAATTCAAAGATGATATGAGAGAGATCATATATGACCTTAAAATATTTGCTGTCTTACCCTTTACAGAAAGTGTTTGTCAACCTCTGGTCTCAAGAAGATGAATAAATCACCCCTCTTCCATTCTATTTACTTATGAAACTGAATATCACTAGTCTCTTCAAAACTTGTGGGACCCTTCCTGACCATCTCCATTACCCTCCCCAGAGTTAATCACTACTGTGAATTTTGTTATTCATTCTTTGCTTAAAAATTTAAAAGTATACACACATATATAATATTTCTTTTCTTTTTTTTTGACCTCTGTATAAATGGAACAACTCTCCATATTTTCTCCCACTACATGCCTTATTCTTTCAATGTTATCTTTTTCCCTCCATGTTAAGTTTTAAGAGTCATCCAAGTAGATGTATGTAGTTCATTAATTTTCATGGCTGTAAGAGCTTCCTGTATACCATGCATATTTAAATGCTCTATTCTTACTGGTCATTTGAGTAGTCTCCTGTTTGTTCTTTTATTTTTTTCCTATTATGAGTACCTACTATCTGCAGTCTTATCCCTATTTCGTGGTTCATACGTACAAGAGATTCTGTAGAAGTGGAATGATTGGGTCAAAGATTTATACATACATACACAAATATATTCAAATTTTAAAAATCCCAAAAGGTTTTCCAAAGTGATTATATCAATTTCATTCTATCCAGTTATGGAATAATGTGTAGCAAACTGTCGCAAGATGAGTGGCTCTTGCCACAGTAGATTTTAGATCATATTTTTTTAAAGTCGAAATCAGTATCACATTGGTTACTTCTCTATTGTTCTCTGATGAATAAGAAGCAGGAGCCATGTCAGCATGTCATTCACCAGAAAGGTGTTTGAAATGAAATGAAAAGTCCACTTCTCCGTGTATGAGGATTCCCAGGGCAAGAACCCAAGCTTCACAAAGTCAGATGGAGCTGTTTCATGGTGAGCGATGTTCAGGACCTAGCACATCCCCACCTCCACTTCATTCATTCAAGGACATCCTGTCCTTGAGAATTACAGTTTCTTGGATACATTTCAACTCATGAATTCAAGTCAGAATGATTGCCATGAGCAGGTTAATTGCATAGTGATGGTATTCCAGCCTCCAGATAGCTTGTAATTGTTCCTTAAGCAGAAGATTCTTTACTCAAACTTCAGTCTCCTTCACTGACTGAATTATTCATCTCCACCTTTTTTTCCTCAGCCTATTCTTTTCTAGGTATTCCTCTTGATATACTTTTCCTACTCTCTTCACTCTTTGAGAAGACTCTATATTTTTTTATTGCATCTCATCTTTACCAGTTTGTTTCATTAAAAATAAATACTTCTAGGTTTCAACACATGTCCTTACTCTGAATGTTGTCCAAAGAAATTAAGGTTAGAGTTTTATCTATAATATTTACCCACTCTTGAATATCAGCCCAAAGGGATGATACGTGGGTTATGAATAGCACCAGTCAACTTTGTTTCCTTGACTTCTGTCTTCAAGAATTTTGGATTTGTGGTTCACCAGTCTGGCTTTATTTTGTGCTGCCTTGTTATTAGTTGAAAACTGGACTAAAGTTGTGATCACACAGAAAATCTACAGTTGCTAGTATGACACACACAATATTACTTAAATAGCAAAATTACAAATTAGTTTTAAAATTCATGCAGAATATTATTTAGAATCTATTAATACATTTGTGGTTTAAAAAAGTAGAGCTAAAAGGAAGAAAATTTAAGATTGAGGATGACATCCTACCCACTTGATTGTAGGGGACCCAATTCTTTCATAATTTTCTCCATCCTGTCTGTTCTTTTCTCCTAGATGACTTAGTATCCTTCTTAGTTCCTAGAAATGGATTTTCAGTTGTTGTGACCTCTAATGGTGATCGTATGACAGGGAGTCAGAGGAAACCTGCAGATGTCTATCTTGGAGGTGGCGATGCAAATAAAATGTGAAAATGGGTCTACCTTTTCCATAAATCAAAGTTAACAGTTCACTTGAAAATATCCACTAAGTATTAAGAGTTTTCAATTTAATAGCAACAGGAATAGAAGCTTTGGTTCTACTTAGCCTAGGGGGAAAATGATAAGCTTTTCTGGAAACCTAAAGGAAATGCCTCTTACTGGGAACATGAGCAAAATATTCAAAGGGATGTTATCCTATTTTTCTCCCTTGAGCTAGAAATATTCCTTAGTTAATCTATAGGATTTCTTCTTTCTCCAGTTGAATGATTTTGTACAGAATTGAGACTTTAGTGTGACTTGTAGAGCAGAATATTTGGAGGCTATTTTTCCTTCCCTCTCATTTCTCCAGTTACGATGGCTCTTGGATGCTCCCTCTTTGGTTTTTAAGGGATGTTAGAAACAAAACACAACACAACAAAATATTCTCTAAAAGCCTCACTAGTTTCATAGGTTATTCCTGGCTTGATTTGGGAGAATGATGATTGAATTCAGAACATGCCACCTTTAAGATTTGTGGAAAAGATCTTATTATAAAATGTGTTCCAAGGAATGGAACATCCTTGGAGGGAGGCTGGAACCAGACATCTTGAGAATCCAGACACTGTACTGATCTCACCTGGGTGCTCCAGCAAATAGGCTATTGCTTTTAAATCTCTTCCTCCGATCTACACAGGCTAGCTCTCTTAATTTTTTCAATGACTTTGAATGATTTATTTGTCTTTGCATTTTTACGTAAAGTCCCATTATGATTAACTAATACATACTAGATATACCAGAATATATGAATAAAGGACATTTAAGAGCTCAAAATTGTTTGGTCAATTTGAAAATTCTTCATACACTTTTATGAATATGGATGAGTGAGTTTAATGTTAGCTGATATTTGATTTATTAATACAGGCCCTCATATGTATTTAAAATAACATACTAGAGAAGTGCAACAGAACTGAGGTGACCAAAAGGGAATAGAGTGGGTGGGGGCAAATGGTGGTGGAGCCAGCCCACTGGACAATGGGGAAGAACACTTGGTGATTTGGTGGAGGGCATGGTGTGTTGAAATATATCTAAGAAATGAGGAGCCTATACATAGGAGGCTATTTTAATGTGTTGAATAATTACTCTAATAAAAAATAAAATAACATACTAGAATAATACATTAATACGGAAATATTTCTTTACTCCCAATTTCTGGAAACTATTTTACTCCAAATTATTTACATTTTTTTCATGACTTTTACTTGCATAACCTAATATAGCTTTCCAGAGCTCAGCATTTTCACCTCTAAGTTGTTTGAAAAACAGCATTTTGAATCCCTGTTTAATATGATCAGAAGGACCACTGTGCTAAGCCACAAGCACTTATTTGGCTAATATTAGGTAGCTGATTTTTCATTGTCATGCAGGTATGCATGTGTAGGTATGTAAGTAATCACTATAATTGCTTTTAGAAGGTATTTTTAAAGGCTTGTTCATTTATTTTTAGCAAAATTGAATAGTTTCAATTTTTCAACTTTAACCTATGAAAACAAATGACTATCTGGGTTAGATTTTGTTTCCTTTTTTTTTTCTGATTCTACACAGATCTTCAAGTATACTAAAGAAGCTTGGATTGAGGCTGTTTGAAGGTTTTCCTTTCTTTTGAAGTACGTAGTAATTCAAAATAAAATAATGGAGATGACACCTTGTTATTTTTGAGATTTTGTAAGGAATTGAATGTAAAACATTTCTGTTTATAAAGGACAATCTCAGGGAAGTAAATGCAAATGTTTGGCTCTCAATAGGTTTTTTTTTTAGTTTAACAAATTGAGTTCCCTAATGAGAGAGGACTACAAGAATTCTATTTTCCTATTTAAAGTGCCCACTTCATTTGCCTAATATGTGGACATACCTGTTCATCCATTCCCTGCTCTTACTTTTTGCTTACAGATAAATCAAAACCAGTATGATGAAACTAAGAGATGGCCTCTGTGTTTATTTGCTATTGTTTCTTCTATGGATTCATTCAGAAATCTGAGAGGATTAGGTTTTCTGAGCAAACCTTTTTGAACATATCACTTTGGACAAGAGAAATTTGATCATGTTAAAACAGCTTTAATTGCTGAATATATGAATAGTGAAAGTCCGGTGGTAGACTTGTCACCTTCATGAGGTAGTTTTCTGCAGAATGTTTCAGACTGAAGTGGAATCATTTCTTGATTTATTGTCATCATGATTTTCATCATTACTCTTATTCACTGATCACTTCGGTGCCAAGGACTGCACATCTTGATTGACACATTGTTTCTTCAGACTTTCACAGTTAAGTTCCAGCTTGCCTGGGGTAGGAAGTTTCGGAGAGGAAAACAGTTTGTAAGATTTACACTTGTGTACGCTCTGTAGCTTACTTTCAGCCCTATGTCCATCTCTGCAATGTTCAAATCCATAAAATCATAAAGGGAACTAGCCTTGTGCAAATCGACAAAAACAAAGGAATTTTCAGTTGCTTTTATTCTTTCATCTTCTGGGATGTAGACCCAGTTCTGGGACCATTCCTCCCAGTCCCCTTACTCCTGCTTTCTTTTGGGCCTCTGTTTTCTGTTAAGGCTAATCCTAGATAATTGCTTTATCATGGAAAAGATTTAATCTTGAAAATTTTGAAGACTTGACTTTCAAACCCGAGTTTCCCACTGAAGAACTGTTATCTTGAGCAAGTCACTTTTTTTTACACTGCAGTTTTCTTATCTCTGTTAAAAGTGACTGAATGTGAGTGAAGAGATAATGTATGTTGCTGAAGCTAAACTGTGACAATGGGTCCCAGGTATTATTTGCATTTAAATGTGGCATTTAATTCTAATCCATGAAATTCAACAACAGAAAAACAAATAATCCAATTAAAAAATGGGCAGAAGCTCTTAATAGACTCTTCTCCAAAGAAGACATACAGATGACTAACAGGCACATGAAAAGATCTTGTACCTCTCTTGTTATTAGGGAAATGCAAATCAAAACAATAATAAGCTATCAACTCATACCTGTACAAATGGCTATAATCCAAAAGACTGGAAACAAGTGTTGGCAAAGATGCAGAGCAAAAGGAAAAAGGGAATTCTTATACTACTGTTGGTGGGACAGTTAATGGTGTAACCATAATGTAAAGCAATATGGTGATTCCTTAAAAAATTGAGAATGGAAATCCTATATGATCCAGTTATTCCTCTGTTAGGTATTTACCTAAAAACACAACACTAAATAGAAAAAGATAAATGTAATTTATCTTTGCATTGATTCATTGTATTGATTACAATGTCATCAAGAAATTGAAACAACTGAAGGGCCATAGACAGCTGAAAGGTTAAAGAAGATACAATGGAATAAGAAGATACTCGACAGAATACTACTCAGCTGTCAAAAAGATGAAATCCTGCCATTTGCAACAACAACATGGATGAACCTAGAGGAAATTATGCTTACTGAGGTAACCCAGAGGAGAAAGACAGGCATCATATGATATCACGTGTAAGTGGGGGTATATAGAGAGATCAAATAAACTAATTAAATCAAACAAAAATAGACTTTTAATCAATTAAAGGAAATTTGAGGTTTCAGGAAGTGGAGAGGCAAGTAAGGTAGAGGGGATCAATTGTATAATGAAGGAACTGAAATCATGGTGAACTTAATGTATTATACACACATGTGGATTTACTATGCTGTACATCTTGAGAATCTGTAATGTTATGAGGTGATAGTCTCTCAATAAAATAAAATTTAAAAAATATGAAAAAGAGCCTGACAGTGGAATTTGAGCTCCAGAAACCTTATGAGTGGATAAGGTATGTGTTTGGAGAGTGGGACTGAGGATAGGCCTACCAACACCTCTAGAAGAAGCCATGTTTGAGAGGTAGTGTTTGCTGCCCATCTACATCTGACTTGTCTTCTTAATTCTCAGATTAGAACCATAGATTCCAATAGATTCCTAAAGCTCAAATTTTTGAGGTCTTCTAGGCCGAGGTGAACTAACTCAGGCTCAGAAAGGTGAAAAGTCTTGCCCAAGATACGTAACTTGCTTGTGTCAGAGGTGGGATAAGAGTCAGATGTTATGTTTCTTAGCAGCAGAATTGACAGACTAGTCTCCATCTTGTAACCACTAGTTTGATTTTTTGACTAAAAGTCTATTTTTGCTTGGTTTCTCTATATATGACATATGAGTAAATGCATATTGATGTCTGTCTTTCTACTTTGGGCTTCATTATTTCCCCTAGGTTCATCCATGTGTTTACAAATGGCAGGAAGGGGGTGGTGGGAGGAAAATTGTGTAGAAGGGTTGATTCAATGATGAAGGAAGCACTGGAACAGTAGTGTTGAAATTAATATAGACAAACGTTGATTTACAGTGATACAGACTTTGAAACTATATAATATTATGATGCAATGTTTCTTTAATAAATTACATTTAAAGAAGTGAAAAAAAAAAAAAAAGGCCTGTTTTCATGGTTTGTAAGTCGCAAGTCTTCATGTTTACTCTGAAGGAGGCTTGTTAAATTCCATTTCCTTTTAAAAGTTCTTAACAGAAGCGTTTGGTACCTAATACCATCATTTTGTGAATCCTCTGAAATGATTTCACCAGTCTTACAGAGGGAGTCCTCTCTCCGGGACTCCTCACCAAAGCCTGAGTCAGGGCTGTATGAGGGTAGAGAGAAGATCTCCTGGATCCCAGAGAACCTAACTGAGGTCCTTCCAGATGCTCAAAGTGTGGAGATCCCATGATGGAATCCAGCGGGTGTCTTGTACTTGGACTTTCATATGAAGACTTTGTCTGAAATTCTTAACCTTTTTATGATGAATGTTTTCAAGCGTGCAGTAAAGCATTAAAAAATAAGACTCATCACAATGCCTTAAATTCCATTTTTCCCCCAAATCTGTTTCACATCACTTAAAAAAAAAAAATAGAATGAAGCAGGTATGGTGGAAGTGTGCTGCATATGCCTTCTCCTCCCTTTTCCTTTGAGGAAACCACTACTCTGAATTTGGCATTCATTATCCTTTTTGCATATATTATGCTTTACATATGTATCCACAAACATACGTCCTTATGCAGAAATAGTAAACAGTAAAGTTTTGCATGTTTTAAAATTTTGTATAAATAGGCTTAGACTATGTTTCCCATATTTTTCTCAATATAATGTTTTAGGGATTTAGCCCTGTCGTAACATGTAGTCTGTAACATTTTAACTACTATGATTTACATTGCATGGCTTTACCAGGACTTATTTATCCCTCCTTTTGTTGCTCGCCTGACTCACTATTTTATACTGTGATTTCATCCTTTCTAAATCAATATTTCATCCTGTGACTCTTAAAGAGTTACATAGTAAGCCATAGGTCTCTATGGTAACAGAAAAATGCAGGTCACAACACAGAATAAGGTGAGCATGCGGGGATGTGGGATGGTAATGATGTGGAATTCTATTCTGGAGGCTATGAGGGCCACCTCTAAGTTTTGAGAAAGAAAATTTGTTTTTGTATGGGCTAGGTTCCTTTCTTTCTAAAGCACATTTAAAGCAGACCTCTGAGTGACTTGAAGGTTGTGTTTTTAAGGATTTTTTTTCCCCTTAAACAAACCAATTCTCCCCCTTGTTCTTGTTTTCTTCTTTCTGCTTGTGAAGGAGGCCCAGTTGGACCTGAATTGTTGCCCAGGAACTTTGGGCTGATTCATCCCTTATTTACCACATTTTTGAAAAATCAATCAAAAGGTTGGGGGTGTGGTAGGGGAACTAGGGACTAGTTTAGTTGTTTCAGGGAGGAAAGTCAGCAAAGGCTATTTCCCCTCCCATGGTCCCACCGGAGAACCTTCCCACCTCATGCCTCTACCCACAGCAGACAGGCTCACTTTGTATGACTTTACCTCCATGAGGTCCCCTTCTGTAACTTCTTGCTCTTTTCATGGATCCACAAGCCCCTGAAGTTATCCCATCTGGTTATGGGACCACCTGTGATCTGGGGTTAGCTGTATTTAGCAATGCTGGGCTCATGTGTCACAGGGCTCTTTGGGGAGAGCTATTTCCAGGAAGGCAGAAGGCCAGTGGGGGGCAGTGGGGGGCGGGTAAAGCAGACAGCACAGCTGCAGAGGATGGTTGTAAAAAAAAGGTTAAACCCTCTCCAGAGCTGAGTGTATTTTACCAATGTAAATGTTGATCTCCTCCTTTTAAACCCTCAAGGGATCCCAAGGAGCTGTGCTGTGTCTCTGGAACCTTAACTAGGTGAAAAATGGTTTTGTGGTTGGGAATGCAGCTGACCCAAGGCAAGAAGCTTCATGAGCTGAGAGAGGTCACAGAAAGGTCAAGGGGAAGGAACGTGGGGAAGTGAGGGGGCTCAGATGGAATATATCAGGCACTGTAAGCTTTTGAATAAATATTCCCACCCCTGGCCTTGGCTTATCATGTCCTAACCTTTTGAAGTTTACTATTCTTGCCACCCCCAAACACCCTGTGCTCTAGTCGATGGAGACTGGATCTGGTTTGAGCTGTCACATTGTCCTAGAAATGAAGGCCAGTGATTGCTGAGAGATGTGTTATCAGGAGGGCAGCGTCTGTGGCTCCCCCTCCCTCTTGGGCCTGCTGAGACAAAGTAAAGGTAAGTGACCTCTTGGCCTGCTGATCAAATCAACCCACTACCTTCTTCCACTTTAGTGCTTAAGGACGAGGCACTCAGGAGGGCCCTAGTTGAGTGTCTTAATGCCTCCTCCTTACAATTTCTTGTGTTTTCTTTCTGGTGTAAGCTAATGAATTATTCATGTCATTTCATCCAAGATGCTCCTCTCTTAATTGCAGGATTATCAAAACCCAAACGGCAAGACCCAAGTATGTGAGCTGGTGGTATAGAAATGGTTAGAGGACAGAAAATATTCAAGAATCCTTGTCTTTGACATTTCCCACTGACCACTTGGATTGCATAGTCCATTTCAGGACACAATGAATGATATTCAAAGTGAGTTAACACTTTCTGAGCATGCACCGTATGCTCCACATATTGCTAAGCCCTCCATGTATTCTTATTTCATCTTTCCAAACACAATGAATTAAGTTCCGTTTTACAGATGAGAAGGCTGAGACTTAGATTCAGTCATTTTTCCAAACTCACAGCGTCGGTAGGTGGAAAAGCCAAGGTTTGAACTCAGATCTGAAAGGAGTACATCTTTTTACTGTTTTGCTGCCATGGTGTGGGCCACACACTTGTATGTGGTACATAGCATATGGGATTATATTTCAATTTTATGGTATGAAGATGCCCAGTTGATTTAGAAAGTCCTTGGCACACCCTGGTGGCCTGTGGTCTGGAAGCAGTCTTACTGACATCCCAAGGTCCCAGGTTCAATACCTGGGGCTGGGGGAATGACCACTGGAAACAACTAAATAAAAATGAGTAAATGCTGCTTCTTCCTTTCTCCTCTTGTCTACTGGCCTTCATTACTGCCTGAACCTTTCCTTAAAAAAAAAAAAAAAAGTCCTTTGTTCCTGGTATTAAAATGTGGAAGACACTTTGGATATTCTGGTAATATCCTGTTGACCCCTAGTCAAGCTGGTCATTTTGATCATCCATTCATTTAATGTTTATTAGGGATCTAGTACGTACCAAATACCATGCTAAAATACTGCAGAGAAAGTGGTAAGCAGTAACAGGTATGGTTCCTGGAGTTGGAATCCAGTGTAATCAATTACAAAAATGTTACATTTACGTTAGGTAAGTGTGTGTAAGAGAGGAGTCAGGATTGTGACTTGGGGATGTGATTAGTCAGAAAGGCTGGGGAAGGCTTTCTGGAACTTGAGGCAGGACTAGTGTGTACATGGGTAGCTCTGTGATGTTTGTGAGATCTGTTTTTGACTGCACAATGGAGGCTCACCCTTTGAGGATTAGGACTTTTACTTGGGATCAGCCTCTTTGTCCTAGAGAAAAAGATGCTCAAGATTTTGAGACATCTAGACTTGTTTGGAGAATCAGCCAAGTATTTAATATACGCAAGTACATATTAGCATAAATCACCCAGGTAACAGGAGGCTTCTACTTGTCTAGCCTAAAAACAGACCTGAGAATCGCTCTGTGCTGGAGAGTGGTGATAGTAGGGACCGATGCTGTTTATCTTGCCTGTATCATGTAGACGAAGCAATCTCTAGAGTAATCTAATATTTACTTGTGCTTTGTGATGGTATATTCAGTGAAGTTTCAGTGAATGAATCTTAGCAGAGAAGATTATGTTTGGTTCTAGCGCCTTATTTGGCCAATGAGTGAAGTGAAGCTCAGTGGTCATAATTATAGAAGAAGCTCACTTATTCACTACCTGTCCTGGGTGCTGTGGCCACAGTGGTGAGTCACTTAGACAGAATCCCTGCCCTCAATTGGGGTCCATGCTATCAGGTCTCCAGAGTTTCCCTGGCCCAGCCATGCTTGCTTTGATGGCTTATGTGCTTTCCAGGCAAGAAGGTATTATTTTGATCAGCGATTTTCCTAAAATCTGGAACTCAGCGTTATACAGACCAAGGCAAATGCCTTTAAGAACCTTCTATGGTAAAACAATGCCAACATTTCCCTTAATTACAATTCAGTGGCTTTCTTGAAACATTGAATATCACCACCCTATTGCAAAGTCATGCTCTTTCTTGACTTCTAGTTTTGGCAAGTGTGGGTTTTAGCTGGGAGTTGTTGGAAAAGTTTTTTTTTTTATATTGTTGGGTTTTAATTGCATCAGCAGTAAAATACTGATTTTCAAAAATGGCTGCTTTTATTTATTGTTCTTAGAGTCTCCACTGGAGGTTAAAAAAGTTATTTAGAATTACTATTCTTTTCAGATGATGATTTTCATTTTATTTCTGAGTTAGGAATTAGGTACTGTTTTTTATTTTTTCTCGCCTCCCCCCATAAATGTTGACCCATGAACAGCAGCATCTACTTGTGGAGTCATAATCACTTGTTTTAAATTAACATTTTCATGAACGCCATTCCTAGTCAGGACATTTGTATTGGAATTAGTACTGGATATCCCAAATCAATGTAATAATTTATGTAGTACTTGCCATGCACTAGGAACTATTTCAACTGCTTAGAAGAATCCTGGGAAAGGCTTGCCATCTTTTCCCCTTTATGCAGAGAGGACTGTGGCAGATGGTTGAAGACCACAATGTTAAAGCATCATCTTTTGTTCTACAGTAACTCTGTAACCTCTTACTTTGGCCCCAAATCTTCACTCCATGTGAACAACCCACCACCAGATCAGTTGTTTGTTGTGCAAACTCTCATTGATTTTTCCATATCTCATAGTCAGAGCTGATAATGACTTTTGCCACTAACTGATCCAACTGCCCTGCTCTGTGACTTTTCATCCTACTTTCCACGGCAATCAGAAGCTCAGGCAAAAGCCCCAGCTCACTCTTCAACCTGCTGCAGTTGCCTTTTATCTAGTCTCTAATGATATGCTCCTAATGAGCTGATCTTTGCTATTGTAATTCTGGTTTTGTTTTCCTTTATAGCTAGTGGTGTTGCCTCTAAAGAAGGTCATTTAACACATGAAAATCCCCCTGACCCCCTTGAGGGCTGCCGACTGCTACATTTTATCTAGTTAGGCTGTTGACTCTTGGCAAGGAGTGATGGATGTATGGGATCCAGAGGTCAAAAGTTCTGCTGCTTTGCAGCTCAGAGTGAGGTCCACCTACCAGCAGCATGGATGTCATCAGGAAGCTTGTTAGAAATGCAGATGCCCACGTCTTGCCTCTCAGACTAAATCAGAATCTACATTTTACTGGTTTTCCATTCAGGTTTAAAATGTGCTGTTCTACTTTCTCAGTCCAGAGGCTGGAATTGTTTGGGTTAATTTTAGGATTTTACAATCCTGCATTTGTCTCTCGCCCCATCTGGTAATTTCTCTCATTAATATACTTTTCTGTCAGTCTTAAACATGAAAATGGATGTTCCCTTTTGTGTTTTACACCTGTTCCTGCTTCAGGAAGTATAATGTCTCTCGGCGGCTTACACTTAAGAAAAAAATTTCTGAAAGCAATGTGTGCCTCACAGTGTGACATTATTTATTTCTCTGAAGTTTTCAAGAAATATTATCCTTGTTTTCCCATGCTTCATATTGGTTGAAAAGAATTGTTTTCTTTTCATCAGCCGACTATGATACAGCTGCTTTTGATGTGAGATTAGAAATATCGCCGAGCCAAATTATTTTTTCTTTGAAGTCTTGTAATCGACTGGATGTATTTCTTATCTGAACAAACCAACAGTTAATACTGCATTGAGCCCTCTCTACTGCTGTGATATGTTTACAGCAGCACTTTACTCATCAAACTGCTTTATTTTTCAAGTGAAGAAGAATCTATTGCATCCTTTAGCACATTTTGAGGTTCCCAGGATTTAAGTGAGAGTCCTTAGGTTTTTGTTTTAATCTTAAACAGAAAATGGTGGTACTGAAGATAAATATATAATCCTTGAAAGAATTTAGGATTTAGGAAAAAAACCCACGTGCAGAGAAGATTTCTAAAGAAAATTCAAAATGCCTTTTGGAATGCTGCTGTGATTTTCAGTGCAGGCATTTATTAGGCACCTACTGTGTACATAGTCCCACTTTGATGTAACTAGAAAAACCTATGTCCTAGATTTCCTGGAACAATCTTCATTTTATTTTCTTCTTCTTCTTTTTTTTTTTTTTTTAATAATCAGACCATATGTCTCCATCTTTGGTCCAGCAAATATGTTCACAACAGGGGAAGCAAAAGCAGAAGGTGAAAGAGCTGGCTCTCTGTGAGGAGTCATGATGTCTGAATTTTTTTCTTCAGAAGAGTCGCCGCTCCACCTGGTAAATACAGGGAATGGTTCAGAAAGCACACCAGACTGGGAACATTTATGTACATGGAAGGGTTTTTAGGGAACTCCACACCATTCTACCCCCCCTCCTTATCCTATCCCACCCCCAAAGAATTTACTTATCTGCAAAGCTCATTATAGACCAGATTAAACCTCCATTGGCATTGGACCTTGGATATTTTGCAAACACATTGTGCAGTTAGGAAACCAGGCATCAGGCAGTAAAGTACACACAGTAAAATATTTAATTTATGTACAAGATTAATAGTTCAAGCTTGCCTGATTTTATAGCCAATTTAGATTAATTAGAACAAGGAGTTTAAAGATAGCACGTTTAATCTAAATTTTAAAAAATTACATTTTTGTTAAAAATGTACTTTAAAGTTTCTTTATCAGTGCCCTCTTAGTATTCACCTGTTTAAAAACAGACAATAAACCCTGTAATGCGTGATACTCTACAATGATTAATTTTTACAGTTATTTCTTTTCTATGGTTTTTTGGTGGGAGTGCTAGTTTACAGAACAATGAGAGGATTGACTGATTTTAAAGGCAAGAATCTGAGAGTGAGGAGGTTAACAGGCCTTCAGTCTCTACTTTTTTACACATTGTGGGTTTCAAGGGCAAACCACAGAAGGGGGCTGTGCCCATCTCTCTTGCAACTGGCTTGAAATGGTCAAAACAAAAAGGTTAGGGACATCTAGATCAGACACGAATTGTCCCGACTTTCATTTTAAGTTATTGTATTTTTTTTTCTTTGCACTTGCCTTTCTTTCCTAGAGTGGGAGGCGTTCAGAGTAGGAAGTAGGGACTCCTCCCGGGCGCATGCTAAGAAACAGCTATCAAAGTCTGAGATCTGGACTGAGGCTTCATGACTCTCTGGTCTGAGAGATGTAGAAGTCTCAAGCTCTGTAAGCCCCAGTTTCTTCATTGTTATGATGTGCACAGCAATACGGATTTCCACAGGTTTATTGTAAGGAACGAGAGAACGTGTCTCACTGTAACTAAGAGCTTCATAGTTCTCAGAGGTTATTTTCCTCTGATGAATGCATCTAAGCTTTCTTTATGCTGGTGTGTGATGGTAGAGAGGCGGTAAGGTCAATCACCTCCAGAGGAATGCTAGGTCACATACCCTTGGGTTCAGTCCTGGGCCCGAGGCGAGGGGTGGGTAGGCAGGGTGGAGAAGTGGGGAGGCAGGGAGATGGGGGGTGGGTGGGAATGAAAGAGTGGAGGGGTGGAAACAACCAATCTGAACAAGTAAATAAAAATGAAGTGCTTCTTCCTCCTCTCCTAGCCTACCTGCACCTTTCCTTAAAAAAAAAACATTTTTATATGCTGGGCAGATGGTACAGCTCTCTTACTGTCCCTAACTGTGCACGTCCCAGGCAATACTTCTGCATGAAATACTTTGTGATTCATTCATTAAAATGAATCAAAAATCCTTTATTTATAGGCTAATTCATTTAGCACATGTTATATGTCAGGCATTAAGAATCTAAAAACTTATATAAGACACAATTTACTCCTGAGGGACTTTTCAGGGATCCTTTACATGGTTTTTTAAAATTACCCTCTTTTACAAAGACTTCTTTTATGTTCTTATGTTTCTGGCCTGCCACCTGAACTGGCTGCTTGGTTTCATTTCATGTCCATTGATAGACCAACTACACTGACTGGCAGGCCATTAAAAAAAAAAAAAAAAAGAAAAGAAAAGAAAAAGACTGTTGCCGTCTCTTTATTTAAAATAATTTAAATTCATATTGATTCTCACTGCTTATCTTTACCTCATTGCTGCTGGGAATTAAAACTCATTCATTCCAGGGAAGGATACAGTCCCTTCTATTATTAGGGATAGTGCCTGCAGTAATTAAGTTAGTATTACACTGATGAATAGGGCCTGGCATGGTAGGCACCTCATGTTGGCTTGAGTGAAGCATAGTTCACAGAATACAGAAAACTATAGTATTTACTGTTCTGTTGCCATGTCACTCAAGATTTCAGTGAAAGTACCCAAGAGCAGCGTCGTTTGTAGGAAACTGAACTTTTCTTCCAAACAAGCACCTCCTGGTGTGATTGTTGAAGACTGTGGAACAGGGGTGAAAGGCTTAGGCTTCAAGTCAGATGGAAGTAGGGTACACTCTCAGCTGAGGCATTCAGGCTAGGTAACCAACCCCACATCAGCTATTAAGCTGTGATTTTGGGTGGGTCATTGGATCTCTCTGAGCTTCTATTTCCTCTCCTAGAAACCAAGGGTCCTCCCAGCCCTCAGCTCTCTGACTTGCAGTGAGGATTCAACCGGACATTGATGTAAAATGCCCAGCCCACAGAAGCAGCCAGTCAGGGATGGCTGTTGTCATGAAGTTAGGTGTGGGGAACAAGGAGGATGGGATTTTAGATGCGCGGCTTTGTCTTTGGAGACTAACATTCTCATTATTATCACATAAATCAAGTAGACAGTCTTTGGGGGTTTATGGCCCTTCTATCTTCTTAGAAGGCAGTGCTTCCTCCAGATGCAGTTCTTAGCCCAGAGAATGCCTGGAGGGTTTCCCATGGTGTCCTCTGTTAGCAGACTTGGACTGTACATGCTCAGGAGGGAGGAGCCAGTCAGTCCTTGGGGACGCGACAGCATGTCTGGGGTTGCTCCAGGTCCCTGCCCCACCTCCACACTTTATTTAGCTTTAGTTCAGGGATGAGCTTGGGCCCCCAGATGGTAGCTGTTTCATCTTAGCGGGGTCAGAGGTTAATGGAGATAAGTGGTGTCTTCTTACCAGGAGGCTTCAGGAAAGCCCAGTGTGTTGTCTGAGTTGAATCAGGGTCTCAGAGATGGAACAGCCTGATACTCTACTACCTTGGGGAGAGTGAAGCCCTGTGGAGAAAGCTATGGCAGGCCCGGCTGGAGGAAGGGACAACTGGAGGGACTTGTCCGTCATTGAATGGTTTGGGGCAAAACAAGATAAAGGCCCCTGAAACAATTTGCAGTCTGGGACGGGTGCACTTCCCTGCACTAAACTGGGAGCTTTTGCACAATCCGCTTGTGAAACAGAGGCAGCCCCTCCCTGCTGGGTGCCAAGGGACCACAGTGGACTTTTTTGCACAGACTGCCACTGTGGTAGCTGGTGGTCTGGCTGCCCCTGTGACCCATGGGAACTGCAACTGGGCTCTCATCCACTGATCGAGCTGGCCAGGATCAGCTCTGACAAGGACAGCGTGTCTGGGAAGTACATGGGATTTTGACCTGGGCTTCTCTTCTGAAACAGTCTCAGCAAGCCAGTCCAGGTTCCTGAAGAGGAGGGGAGCTTTAGGAATGCTTTTAAATGCCTAGCAGATCTCCTCTGAGCTCCTTTCCTGGTTACCCCATGCAGAATTCATTCTTCTGAGTTTTTAGGGCACTTGGTGTCATTTCCTCTTTGTGGCCTTAATCATTGGCTGTCCTGCATGCCAAACTCCTTTTTATCTCTCACTTAATGTTCTAAAAGCTGTCTAAAGTGGTCTCCCTCTCCCCCTCCCTCTTCTCTCCTTTTTCCCTTCCACACTATGCATTGGGCATCTTGCCTGGTCCTTCTAGGGGAAGGACTGTGAACAAAACAGGCACAGTCCTCGCCCTGCAGAGGAGCAGTGGGGACGTCACTACCCTCCCCACCGACAATACTCCTTGAGAATCAGGAGCCTGATCATCTTATGTCTCCTAGATCAGTCACAGCAACGGAGTGTTGCCAGGAAAGGGGCTAAAGTGTTTGTTGAATGAACATATGCTCGATTTATATTAGAAATTACCATTTCGGAAGCTCCTAGATCAGTAAATGACTGTAGCGTACTGTGTGTCTGGGGAACACTAGGCAGTGGTGTTGGCAAACCAGAGAATGTGGACACTGGCTAACAATCATCACTGATACTTTAGCTGAATAGGGCCATCTGGGAACATAAGCCCTGTCTTCTTGAATCTTCTGATTTCTCCAGAGAAGCTAGAACTTGGAATTTTGATGTGAAATTTCATTTTTCAATGTTGAAGTATAATTGAATAGAAAGACCCAAGAAAATACATCTGTAGGCCAGATGAAGAGCATGGGCTGCCAGTCAGAGTGTTCTTGTTGGTAGGGATAATTTGTTGTGATGTTTGTGAAAAGATGAGCACAACTATCCCAGGCTATGACACTAGAAATCTGTGCTCATACCCCTATTTCTTCCTCCTCTCTGTGCCTTCAAGTCTGGTAGTTATCTTCTGGCCTCTGTCACTTGCAGAGGTACGGATCACCTGCTTATCCCTTCAACCCCTCCTACATGCTCCAGCAAACACTCAGATGCAATAGAGGGAAAAGGGAATGTTTCAGACGAGGTAAAGGATGGCAGTGATGAGCCCAAGGCCTGGCACTTGGTTACTGCAGTCCCTTAGAGAGACCAGCCTGGGGTAAGTCTTGGCAGCACCAGCAACTGAATATACTACTTCATGTCTCTGCACCTCAGTTTCATTATCTTCAAGTGATCATAATATCTGCCTTGCAGGATGATAAGAGTTAAATTATATATTAAGGCTATAAAATATGTAGAAAGATGAAAGATTAAAACATACATAATCTCTTAATTTGGGGTTGAAGAAAGCACCAGAGAGCTACCTGCTTAGTCCTCTGAGGTTCATGACCGAGACAAGGCTAGTCTTAGACGTGTCTTGGGGTGTGGGTGATACTAGTAGGTGGTGCTGATTAGGGACGCATTGAGGTACTTTGGAGGGGTGTGGCACAGTTGGGACATAAATTGTAGCTCACTGACAATTTGGATTGGCTTCATGTCTGGTGAGAGTGATCACTCATCTTGAGAATTATCAGTATTTTTATTTTTTCTCTCTGCTCAGAACGACATTCCTTCATCTTGCATTAGTCATGACCAGTTCTCTCTGTATTTCAGACAGGTTGTATGGTTTATGCAGAGCGGCAAGGAGGTTGCTGGTGCTGAAGAGTCGTATGTGGGAGGAAGTTGGGTGTAGTCCTTGGGTGGACACTGGAAAGTGAGGGGCATGATAAAACCTCTTAGGTTGGGGAGCTGGAGTTCAGAACACGGAGGATACCCCAGTGGGTAAAATCTCACTACATCATGTTATCCTGGGGTGTATGTATGTGTGTACATTCTGATTTTCTGAAGATGCTGATAAACCAAGATGCTTCTGAGAAAAAGAAATACATTACATAGAATAAAGAAATAGGACCTTGCTTTCACAAGTATTCCTCTAAAACGTGGCATGTCATTGGTATTTGGGTTACTGACTCTTTAAGCTTGACCTAAGGAAAAAACCTCTGGAAGCTTATCATACTGAGAATAATGAGAATTTACTCTAGTGGCTTCTAACATAAATACAAAATACATGTGATAAGTGAAAAATGGTGTTTTTCAGACTGAATGGAAAGTAATCTCCCGCTACATGAAAGAACATAACCTTTCTGGGCATCAGTTTCCTCATGAGTAAACTGCGATGATACCAACTTTTCTAGATACAGACTATGGCATATATTGCAAAGACTAAAGGGTAGAAGGTGCTTTCTGTGTGGTCTCTGTTCTTGGGAAGACATGGATTGTCTGTATTTTTGTGTGTATTTAAAGTTGGGGCTCATCCTAGTAAGGCACAGACATGCAGGAATGTTACTTTAATACACTGATGAAAAAATATCCATTTTTATTCTAAATCCCCCTCCTATACCCTGTCTTGAAAAAGTCTAGAAATGACAATTCTAGAGCTAGAATCTAAGAAGAATGGAAAAGGTACTCAGAAAAAGAGTCTAAATCCAGTTAGCTGCACTGAAAATGACCCGTCTGGGCTTCTGCGGGGAGTGTCTCCCTGAAAGACAAGGCACCACGCACCAGGAGGAGCACGGGGCGCCTCACCCCCGGAACCTCCCATGGTTGCCGTGAACTGGGAAGTGGAAATGGAGACGCCGTGTGAGAGCCTCCTGGGCCTCTGACTTCCTCCTATAAATCAGTCGCAGACGGCTGCGGCCACTTGCACTGTGGGATAGGAAAATAGACCCTATTGCTAGACAGCAACACCAGCTCCACAAACATTGTGGGATCAGAGGGCAGGGGGCTTAGCCCAGGCACTAGACGAACAGGCCCACAGGCCCAAGAACCCATTTGTTTGTTTCCACAGTGGCATTGCCTGTCTGCACCACAGGAAGGTGGGAGAGCGCCCAGCCCCATCTGCTCTGCATGTGGAGACCACTGGCTGCCCACCACCCCAAAGGCAGGCACTGCAGCGAGGCCCCTGACCTGCTAACCAATTTATTTCCCTTGTACATAGACTGACTGCTAGGTCTAAGTTGTGAAGCTTGCACCCTAGTACAGATTATTTGGTGATAAGATATTATTTCTTCTGAGGGATATCTGAATGAGCAAGAAAAGGGAAACCTTGTATGTATATTCAGTTTTCATCCTTTGCCCCCCATGCATCCTGTATCCCTCACTCCCACTGCATCCTCTAAGGTCTTCACTTTCCAGTCAGCATCTGACCCACCCAGATCAATAGGCTGTGACAGCTATGAGACTGAGTTCGCTCTCCTTTAATTTGAATAAATAATCTTCTAAAATAAAAGTAGGTTCCCCAAATTTTATTATGAAAATTTTGGAATATACATCAGTGTCAAAAGATTTTTTACAGTGAATAGTTGAAAATCTAAACCTAGGACCTACCACTGATATTATGATACTTGCTTTATCAAACATCTGTCCATCAGTTTAATTTATTTTTGACATAATTCAAAGTAAATAATAGACATCTGTGTACTTTTCCCTAATTTCTTCATCAGGTATAGGAGTAACCTTCAATATCTATTTGCACTTTTCTTTAAATTTGCAACTCACAAGAAAAACATACATATTTAGTATATGTTTTTTGAGTTTAAAAATGCATTATGTAATCCAGATCTCTATCAGGATATTAAAACATTAGCATCACCCAAAAAGTTCCCTCTTGTCTCTGCCCAGTCAATATCCATGTCTGTTTCTTCAGAGCAACTACTGTTCTGATTATTTTCCACCACTGTTTAGGTTTGCCTGTTCTAGAACTGTGCTCTTCATGGAAGGTCTCTTTCTCTCAGCATGTTTTTGAGGTTCTTTTATGGTGTCATCTGTATCGGTATTGTTTCTTCTTGTTACTGAGTCCACTGTATGGATGTTCCATAGTGGGTTCATCTGTTCTCCATCTTTTGAACCTAAGTTGTTTTCAGTTGTTGGAGAGAAATTTTTGAAAGTTGCTATGAATATGCATGTTTAGGTCATGTTGTGAACATATGTTTTATTTCATAAATATCTAGAATTGACATTACTAGCTTATAGGGCTTGTATTGTTTGGATTTTATAAGAAAACACCTGATTTTTTTTTTCCTAAGTGATTTTGACATTTTTATGCGCCATCAACAATGTATGAGAATTCTGGGTGCTTCGCTTGCTTGCTAACACTTGATGCTGTCAGTCTTTCTAATTACAGCCAGTCAGGCAGATGTATGGTGGTGTCTAATAATGGTTTTAATAAAGCTTTAACTTTAGTAATTGTATATACATGCATATAACTACGTATCTGTATGTTTATTGTTCCATATAGATGTGTGTGTATCTGTTTATCTATCCAGCTGTTGCTGTTATTATCCTAAATTCTGAGACTTGCTCGATCAGTAGTCATATCCCTGACCTGGCTTTAAACCTTAAATTTCATTTTCTAGAAGTGTGTTGGTATATAAAGGTACTTGCCTTAAATTATCCTGAGGTTGAGTTCACATATATATGATTTTTAAATTGTGTGATTACTGACCATTCATATCTGGTATGAGGATTTTCGTTATAATGTTTTTTTGGTATGTGTGTGGGGAGTTGTGTCTTAAGAAGTGAGAAAGGAATAGGGTTTGATAAATATGGAATCCTTGAGTGACCAGGCGAGTGAGGGAGAGAGGAGACCCAGCTGCCATCTCTACCCCTGTCCCCACCAAAGCAATCAGGCTGCTCCAGACTGACTGTGACCTAGCCTCAGTTACTGAGGAGAGAGAGAGATAGTTTTGGCCCCCAAACCTATGATGTCAAGAGCTCACAGATACTCTGAGGACTGAGGACCCTGTGGAGGCAGCACTGCAGTCATTGTCGTGTTAAAAATCAGAGAAAAGGCCACTAAATACAAAACAGAGATGAAAGCCATGCCAAAATCAACCACCCCCCACAAAGAAAATCAGAATGGCACAAAGAGGGGAGAAGAACTCCGTTAACACCGATTGGGACAACCTAAAAGATTTAAAAAAATCTCAAAATAATAGTTACAAAAAGCTGAATGAGATTCAGGGGGCACCCAAAGACAATTGAAAGACTTCAGAAAATAAGTGAATGATCAAATGATCTCCTTCACCAAGGAGAGTGAAGCTCTGAAGAAAGTCCTAGCAGAAGGGATAGAGAGAAAAACACAGTCAGTTAATTGAAAATAAACATGGAAATTTCCATAAACAGACTCGGTATCTGTTTCTGAGGAAACTGAAGAGAAACTGAAGAGAAGATTACAGGGGCAATATAATGGAAGGGGAAAGAGAAATAAGATTGAGGAAAAATGAAGAAACACTAAGAAATATCAGATACCATGAGAAGAACAAATAGAATAATAGGTATCTAGAGGAGAGAAGGGATAAAGGAGCAGAAAATGTATTTAAGTAATAGTAGAGAACCTCCCATATCTATCACAAGCAGTGACCATGAAGGCCCAAGAAGCAGATAGAACACTGAAATTCCTAAATGTAAAAAGACCTCTCTAAGACACAGCATGTAAAACTAACAAAAGCCAATGATAAGTTACTCAAGCTGCTAGAGAGAAGAGAAACAACCTACAAAGTTACATCCATCAGGCTATCATCAGATTCCTCAACAGAAACCTATAGGCCAGGAGAGACTGGAACAACATGTTCAAGATACTAAAGGACAAAAACTACCAGCCAAGAATACTCTTCCCTGCAATATTATAATTCAAATACGATGGAGAAAGACCTTCAATGATAAACAAGATCGAATGGATTTTTCCATTACCAACTCTGCCTTTCAAGAAATGTTGAAAGGAGTTCTACAATATGGGAAAAGACAAAGAATCACCAAACCCTAAGAATGGTGATAAGCAGAAAACACAATCAGAAACAAAGACAGGATGAACAGGAGAGGACGACAACAAAATACTTGAGAGGGGGAAGAAAAACATGGAATCTGTATGGACATATAAACATAGTATGACATGTCAACTCACAAAGGACTATCATAGATGGAACATCCTGGTGGTTTAGTGGGTAAGTCGGCTAGGTGTCCATGTATAATCCAAGGACCTAGGTTCACAACCTCGGGTTAGGAACAACCAAGATGAGCACCTAAATAAAAATAAATGCCCCTTTCTCTCTCTGCTTATCTACTCACCTTCATTCCTGCCTACACATTTCCTTAAAAACAAAAAAAAGACTATTATTACAAAGTGACAAAGTCAGAGACAATTACATGATATCCATAAAGCTCAATCCTAAAGCCATATATAGCTGGGAAGAAGATAAAACTGAAACAATCAACACTGGAAACTATCCAAAGAAAATAGCAAATACAAATAATGGTAAAGAAGTAACAAAGAGAGGAAATAGAGGTTGGTGGTAGCAATAAATCCTTATAAATCAGTTATTGCCCTAAATGTGAAGTATCTGAACTCACCAATCAAAAGTCACAGAGTGATTGACTGGATCAAGAAATAGGACCCATCAATATTATGCCTGCAGCAAACTCATAAGATCCAAAGGCAAATAGAAGTTGAAAGTCAATGGTTAGTGGAAACTATATCAAAGTAACAGGGATGAAAGGTAATCAGGAGCTATAACACTAAATATCAGATAAGATAAACTTTCGCCTAAAAAGGGTAACACTACATTATGGTCAAGGGGATAATGCATCAAGAAGAGATAACTGTCGTTAGCACAAATACATCCACTACTTGACCATCTAAATATATAAAACTAACAGTGACAGAGTTAAGGGGAGACATTGACATTAACACAATAATAGCGATCAATTTCCATACTCCATTTACACTAATAGATAAATCATTCAAACTGAAAATCAACAAGGAAGTAATTGAATAAATAAAGGAATAGATCATATGGACCTAACAGACATATACAGAATGTACTACTCCAACCAAAAAAAAATATACATTCTTTACAAGTGTGCAAGAAACATTCAACAACAGATCATATCCTGGGACACAAAGCAAGTATCGAAAATGGAAATTAGAGAAAGTTTCTTATCTGACCACAATACGGTGAAACTAGAAATGAACCAGAAGAACAAATATTGAAGGACCACAAAGATGTGAACACTAAACAGCAGGTTTCTGAACAATTCCCTGGTCAATGATGAAATTAAAGATGAAATAAAGAATTATCTGGAAGCATATGAAAATGAAAAGATGAGGAATTAGAAAATGTGGGATATGACAAAAGAAGTTCTAAGAGGAAATATTAGTCAACAGGGCACATAAAAAACCAGGAGACAGCCCAAATTAAATATCTTACCACACACCTGAAGGAACTGGAAACGGAAAATAAAATAAAAATAATATAAGGAAAGATATAATAAAAATTAGAGCAGAATTAAATGACATTGAAAACAAACTCCAAGCAAAAGGATCAATGAAAACAAGAACTGTTTCTTTGAAAAAAAAAAAATAACAAAAACAAAATTGATAGATTCCCTAGCCAGACTTAGGAAGAAGAAAAAATTAACAAGAATCAGAAATAAAAGTAGTGAGAATACAACAGGCATCACAGAAATACAAAGGATCACGAATGACTTTTACGAGTACATATGCCAACAAATTCATGAATCATTTAGAAATGGACAGGTTTTTGGAGTCCAACAACCTCCCAAAACTAAACCAGGGCTACACAGATGACTTGAAGAGATAAATTATAATCACAGAAATCGAAGAAGTAATCAAAATTCTCCCAGAAAATAAGAGCCCAAGACCAGATGGTTTCACTAGTGAATTCTATGAAACATTAAAAAAAACAGATAATCCCCATTCTCCTTAAACTCTTCCACAAAACCAAAGGGGAGGCGAAAAACCCAAATACAGTCTCTAAAGCTAGTATTACCCTGGTCCCAAAATTAGATAGAGACATCACCAAATAATACTGCAGAGCAGTGTCACTGATGAAAATACACACAACAATCCTCAACGAAATCCTGGCAAATAGAATTCAACACCACATTAAAAGAATTATACACCATGATCAAGTGGGATTTATTCCAGGGATACAAGAATGGTCCAATATACATAAATCAATGTAATACATATACTACAGCAACAAAGGGAAAATAAAAAATCATATCAATAGATGCAGAAAAAACCCTTTGACAAGAGTCAACACCTATTCATAATGGAAGCCTTTGTCAAAATAGTGCTGGAAGCCTCATACAGCAACATAGTAAGAGCAATATTTGACAAACCCATATCTAATATCCTCCTCAATGATGAAAAATTGATTGAAAACTTTTCTAGAACAAGACAAGAATGCCTATTCTTACCACCACTATTCAACATAGTTATAGAAGTATTGTCCAGAACAATAAGGCAAGAAAAAGACATTAACAGAATTCAAATTGGGAAACAAATAAAACTATCATTATTTGAAGATATTATACTTAGAAAATCCCAAAGACTGAACATGTGCACACTCACATACACACAATGTACACAGCACAGCTACTAGAAACAATGAATACAGCAAAGGGGCGTGATGTAAAGTCAACACACAAAAAATGAGTAGCATTCCTGTTTATAAACATGAAGTAGAGGAAAATAAAATTAAGAAATCTTATTAACAATAGCACCGAAAAAGATAGAATACCTGGGAATAAACTTAACAAAGGAGGCGAAAGACATGTACAATGAAAACTAAATGATGTTTTACAAAAGAAATAGAAGACACAAAGAGATGGAAAAACATTCCATGTTCATGGATGAACCTACTTAAAATAAATTAAGCTAGTTAAAATGGTCATATTATCCAATGCAATAGACATTGAATGCAATTCCCATAAAAATTTCAGAGACATTTTTCAAGGAAATTGAGCAAACAATGCCGAAGTTTGTGTTGAACCACAATAGGCCCTGGGTAGCCAAAGCTACCCTCAGAAAAAAGAATAACACTTCCTGACTTCAAATTATACTACAGAGCAATCACCATCAAAACTGTATGGTTTTGGAACAAAAGCAGACACACGGAACAATGGAATAAATTTGAGAACTCAGAAATAAACCCATACCTGTATGACTATTCTATGGCAAAAGATCCAGGAGCATACAATGAAATAAGGAAAGTCTGTTCAACAAATTGTATTGGGAAATTGTGCAGACATATGCAAAAAATATGAAACTAGATTACTCATTAGCACAATACACAAAAGTTCACTCAAAATAGATCAAAGACATGGAGGTAAGACCTGAAATCATAAAACACATAGAGGGAAATGTGGGAAAAAGCACTTCATGATCTCAACCTCAAAGATGTCTTTGGGGAAAGAATACATATGACTTATTAAATCAAAGTAAAATTAAATAATTAGGACCACACAAAATTAAGAAGTTTCTGTACAGTGAAAAAGTACCCACTAAAGCAAAAAGGAAATACACAGAATGAAGATATTTGTGCATCACACATCAGAAAAGAGCTTAACCTCTAAAATATATTAAAAAGTCTCATACAGTTTGACAACAAAAAAGCTAATGACCCACTCAAAAAATGGGCAGGAGAACTGAATAGACACTTATCTAAAGAAGATGCATAGATGGCCTGCAGACACATGAAGAAATACTTTGCATCACTCATTGCCAGAGAAATGCAAATAAAAACCACAATGAGATATTACCTCCCACCAGTGAGAATGACCTATATAAAAAGGACTAGAAATAAATGTTGGAAAGGATTCAGGGAGAAAAAGGAATCCTCCTCCACTGTTGGTAGGAATGTAAATTAATGCAATCTCTTTGGGAAATAGTATGGAGATTCCTAAAAAAGATGAATCTACCACTTGATCCAGCAATCTTACTTCTAGGTATGTATCCAGAGAATAAAAAATATCTAATCACAAAAAGTATCTGCTCCCCTTTGTTTATTGCAGCACAGTTCTCAATAGTCGAGACATGGAACAAAACCTAAATACTCATCAACCGATGATAAAGAAACTGGTATTTATACGCAGTGGACAAAATTCTGCTTTCTGCAATATTCTGAATAAAACTGGAGGGGATCATGTTGATTGAAATAAGCCAGAAGAAAAAGAGAAGTACAGATGATTTCACTCATATGTAGGATATAAAGAAACAAAACAGACAAATCCCAGCAGAATTCACAGGACACAAGACTGTGGTACCGGGGGATTGGGAAGGGAAGGGAAGGAAGGAGGCAGCAAGGTGATGGTGAAGGGCACTGGCACTTTGGTGGGGGGTGGGGTGGGGGGGTGGCGAACAGACTGAGGTGCCATTTCAGTATCCTAAGATGCATATGGCAACATAAACCAAATGATGAATTTGTCATTATTTTTAATTAAAAAGTATACATACTAAAGAAAGATATGGGGTCCTGCTGTTAGAATGTTTGAATAAATGAAGTTAGCAAGTCTAGTTTTTTGGAAGGTCTCTGTGTTTTGCAGAAGTACTTGGAATGCTATTTACTTAACTTTTGGAGCTTTTCCTTCTAGGTATAAAACATCAAGAATGGGACTCTAGACCTCCTTGCAGACTTCTCTAGCTTTTCCTGATACTTGTCCTGTTTGTCTCGCTGCAGCTGCTTGGACTGTCCCATAAACAGGTCCTTTTTTTCACTCCCTGTGCATTTGCCCAGTCTTCAGATCCCAGGCGCTGGCCCTCAAGTCTTCTGTATACGCAAATCTATCTCTCCAGCTTTAACTTTTTCCTGACAGGAGACACCACATCAGATGTATTTTCTAAAAGTACAACTCCGTTTATGATTATTTAACAATTCCTCTTACACACCCTGTAAGAGAAAAGCCCATACTAGTTAATTTTTTTTTGAAAGTCCACTCTGGGTGTGGTTCTGTATGATGCACTTTACATGCATTGTCTCATTTAATTTCTACAGCAGTGTCTATAGGGTAGGGTTTTAAATTTTTTCGTTTTTGTTTAAAGGAAAGGTACAGGTTAGGAATAAAGGCAGGATGACAGAGGAGGAAGAAGCACTTTATTTTTATGTAGTGGTACTTCTTGCTTGTTCTCCCTCATCCGGGACAGGAACCTGGGTCCTTGGGCTGTGTGTGGCCTGTGCTTTGGCTGGAGGCAGTTGACCAAACCACTACCCACCAGGATGCATAAGAAGGTGGTAGTTTTATAGTCATACTTAGATGAAGACACTGAGACTTGCAGAGATTAAACAATTCACCCATGGCCACCTAGCTGGAAAGTTTGGAATCTATGTGAAAACTCCAGAATCCAAGCTTTTCAATTGTATGTTGCTTCTTAGTAATATGAACTCCTTCTGTTTTGTGAGTTTCAGTTGTGACACTTCCTATCTTCCCTCTTTGCTTTGTCTTCAGCCACGTTGATGAATTTACTGTATCTTGAAAGAAGCCAGACTCTTTCATACCTTTCTGACTTGGCAAATGCTTCGCCTATGATAGTTGCTCTCCTCACCACCTTCTCCATCAGTGGAACTCATCCATCAAGAATGAGTATGAGAGCACTGCCCCAGGGGAGCCTCTAAAAAGAGTAAGGTTGCTTACTCCATCTTCTGTTTTTGTGTATTTTTGTGTCATTGATGATTTAACTGGTGAGTTACTTGAGAAAGAGACAGGATTGTGCTGAACTCATCTTGTGCTCCTAGAAGTTAGCTTAAGAATGGAAGTTACCCCCTCTTGTGGGTGGGGTTCCCTGGGAAACTAACACAGAGCAACACTGAAAGGAGAGAAGGGAGCGGAATGGGGCAGAAAAGTGAGCTGAAGTGCAGTTACTTTTAGATGCCTCAGTTGATCCACAAGGAGCCTGGCAGATGTGATTGTCCTTTGGATTTGTTCCTCATTGAAGCACAGGGTCAGACCTGCCTTCCCCAGTGTCTACTAATCCTCAGATGTGGGCAGCTCCAGGAAGTGGCATAACCTTGGATGGCACCTCAGGCAATTCTGGGAGAAGAATTTAGCTTTGCACTGGCACCAGTACTCTGGGCAGCTTAGGAAATGAGTGTCTCTGTTCTGAACCACCACATGCATAGCTCGGCAAATGTGTGAATGTAACAAATACACGAAGGGAGTCTGTCTAAACAACTAGATTAAATATACTGTGTAGTTTCTTGTGCATATAGAAGTCTTTAAAAAATAGAGAAAATACTTTCCTGAGAATTTGGAAATGGATTAGTAGAGCATTATTTGTTTAAATCTGTATTAATATCTATGTGTGTTTGATTTTATCAGGATAGAAAAGTCCCTCTAATGCTGTATATTGCTTAGCAATACACTTGACATTTCTGGAGGAGGGAAGCTGTATACCACTAAAATTCAAACAAAAACATGAAAAAATCTTTTATTTTTCTTTGTAATCTGGTAAATACACTAAGTGATAAGAAGTATATAGGAGGCATGCTTGTCATTACTGGAGTCTGAGATTCTGAATGTGACTAATGTGTCCTTTATCTTTTCTGACTAAAGTCACTTGGGATTAAATGGGTTAGTTCTAGCTTTTTCTGGTGATTTCCTTTCTCAAAAAGGAACAGTGCCATGAGGTCCCGGTGTGCTTAGAATATTTGATTTAGCTTTGATTCCATAGACTTCCTGAGTCAGCAACCTCCTTCTCCTTTCTTGTAGTTTTGTTAATTTATTTCTAGGATGTGGTTTAGTTGGTTGACAGCCTCTTTACAATATCATCAGCAACCAGAATGATCATCCTGGCTCCTTTCTCCCAGAAGGAGGTGAGAAGTAGCAGTGTGGGTTTAGAATCTGACCCCAGAAGTTACAGTACCTTTGATCTCAAGCTGACAACAGAATCCTGGTCAACACTGGAAAGACTCAGAAGGACTAAACCTGTTAATGGACTTATCCTTGTGTGGAGTATCTCAAACTGTAGTCATTTAGAGCATTTTTATGGAATTATTAATTGACCTCTATAAACAATAGAGCATTTATCACTGTAGATGTGACAGGTGCTTCCCAGGCTGCTAGTTGGAGGTGGTTAGGGTCTTCAGAATAACAGAGCAGTGCTTTTTGAGGTTCAGCATTCTTCACAAAGAACTGCAGAAACTTCAGTCTTTTTTAAATTCTTTCTCTGGGTTCCAGGGAGGAGAGGTTGTGAAGAAAACTATGACATTTTGAAAATAGCACTTGAATTTCCATGTAAAATGCCCATGGGAGAGTATCCACCCACAACAGTATAATGCTCTTGTCTTTTTCTTGTTGCTGGAGAGGAGTTCTGTATGTTTCATACCAATGGCCTCATTCATTCATTCATTCATTCATTCAACACACACTTAAATTGGATACTAGTTATGTTCTAAGCAATACTCCAGGTGGTAAGGATACAGCTCTACACAAAACAGATCAAGTCCCTGCTCTAATGGTTTTCATGATCTGATGAGTAGAAAAACATACTCTGTAAGAAAATCAATACAAATCAGGTGGTGATACATGCTACAAAAGAGAATAAAGCAAACAGAAGGGACATAGAGCTGTGGTGGAAATGTGTCATTTAATATAGATAAGGTAATATTTGAGCAGGGATTTGAAGGAAGTGAGGAGTGAGCTATATGGCTCTCTAAAGAAAGAGCATTCTTGGCAGAGAGGAGCAAGTTCAAAGGAATGCAAACAGGTTTACTGCATTTAAGAAACAGTAAGGTCAGTGTAGCTGGAGTGTAGTGACTGACGGAGAGGAGTAGGAAGTAGTAGGGGCAGGTCACGTGTGACCTTATGGGCCACAGAACAGCTGTATTGTACTCTGAGTGAGACAGGAAGCATTGAGGGATTCCAAGCAGATGAATTAGAGAGGACTGGTTTAATAAAATCACTGTGACTAATGTATGAAGTATCAACTGTAGGAGGCAGGGGCAAGGGTAGAAGAATAGGCAGCAGTTAGGAGTCCATGGCAATGGTGAAGCAGAGGGATGCTGATGGTTTGTAATAGGATGATATTGTGGGTGTGCTGAGAAGTGGTCAAATTCTGAATATATTTAGAAGGAAGTGTTCTAGAATTTGGTTACAGATTAAATGTGAGAATAAGGGCAAGAAAGGATGACTCCAAGGATTTTGGTTTTAGCAATTGGTTAAAGTGAATAAAATCATTTGCTACTATGGGGACAACTCAAAAAGGACAAGTTTTGAAAACAAAAACAAGTGCTCCATTCTGACATGTGAAGTGTTGAGTAACTGGTTGGAAATAGGGACTTGGTGTTAAGAGAATATGTTGAGTTTTAAGATGAACTAAATGAAATCACCCAGAGGATGAGTGTAAACAGAAACAATATGAAGTCTAAGGATGACATCTGTAGCCCTCCAATATTTAGAGGTCAGAGGAGATGGAGAAATAGTAACCATGAAGAATTTCTTAGAAATTAAGTAAATAAAATATTCAAATAAGAAAAGATGAAATAAATAGACTACTCCTGATGTGGTTGGTTAGCTGAAGGCCTAGAAATGAGCATTGCTTTTGGCAATAAAAGATCCTCAGAGATCTTGCATGAGCAATCTTGGTGGAGTGTGGGATTATAAGCCAAACTGGAAGTGAATTCAAGAAACAGTTGATGGAAAAGTAGCAATAACACGTACATGCAAGTCTTGGTGGTGGTTTTTCTATAAAAGGGAACAGAGATATGTGGTAAAAGGGAGAATGTGGGGTCTAGGGAAACTTTTTCTAAGAGGTAAGAGAGATGAGGTATGACGGAATTTTTGTTTGATAGTGAGATAGTCCAATAGAGGAAAAAAAGGGTGTTGTAGAAGGAATCTGATTTAACTATAGGTTCGGTGTCCATAAGTAGATGAGAAAGAGGTGGGGTTCTGTATATAAGTGGAAAGTTTGACTGTTGCTGGACCATGTATGACTTACTACAAGAGAGAAGGCAGTATATAGGCACAGATGCAGGACAGATTGGTAACAAAGTGGTGGGAGTGTACACATGTCCTGTTTGGATTGTTTCTATATTCTTGGTGAACTGAGAAGCAAGTTTGGGTGCTAACATGAGGATAGTGTTGAATTTGAAGAGAATGTGAAAGAATGAAATAGTTGTCTAGCAGAGTGGCAGGGTAGATTATAAAACAGACAATCAATTTGCTGCAGAGTAAAGGTCTCACCTGAGAATTTGAAGAAAAGCCTGTTAGTGTGGTTCCGTGCTTTTTCCTGGATGTGTTTGGTTACCTAGGTGGATATGTGGAGTAGCTGACACATTGAAGTTTTGTCAGATGATGGCAAATAGAAACAAAGGTAGATTACACATGGATTCTACATGGAAAATGATTAGGAAAGATATATCTCACAGAGCACACTCTCCATGAAGTCTAGAACTGTGTCCAAAGTGAAATGGGAAGAAATATGAGTGTCATTTCAACCAGAGTTCCTCCTTCCATGGTCATATGCCCTAACCTTCTCTCCTGTCAAGACATAGGTAATATGAGCCCAGAAAGGGTTTGATTATAGAATAGTCCATATTCTCCAGTAGCTGAAGATGTTTTGTCCAGGAGCTGTCTAACCACCATCACCACCCTTTCACTTGCGTCTAAGTCATTTTCTTTTCTCAGGCCAACCAAAACTTTGCTTCTTCAAATAGCGGGAGGCCAGAATGTTCCTTTACTCCACATACACAAAAGTCTGAATGCTGGGAGGTCTGTCATCAAATTGTCCCATTAATCTGTTTTCCCACTGTGCAGGTCCAAGAGGACCTAGGAAACTTGAAGAATAAATAAAATGGATATTTATTTATATCATTGCAATGAGATCTGCATTTGCATTTATTTAGTGATAGACTTAGGAATTACAAGAAAGACTGCCTTTCTTGTGAAGCCACTTGTAAATGTTTGTCCCAAATAAATTTTGTGTTTAAAGAAACAATGATATCTTTATTCTAGTACCTGAGATTTAGGAGCATGTCACTTAAAAATACCCTTTATGTCATTTTGAGGCTTATTACACATTTTTATACCAAATTAGTTGAAATTTTTCTAAACAATGATACTCTTGAAAACATTTTCTTTCTCAAATGACATACACGTCTTGACATACAGTGTCCAATAGGCAGTAGTGCAAAATTGGAATCACAGAAATGGTCTTATGTTATTGTCTGGGTTTAAAAATACAAAATAAAAATGTCATGCTAATTCTTCCAGTTTTCCATAGCTTTTTCTAACCATGTACCCAAGGCAGCACAACTCTGTGTGTGTTTTCATGTGTGGCTTGGAATTATACATTTGCTTAGCATATTAGATATTTCTTGTTTTGTGCTATTCAAGCTTATTTCCCCCCTGAAACCAGACCTCTTGTGCATTATGCATTTTCCAAAGGTTAGAAATGGGTTTAAAGGTTAACCACTATGGAAAACAGTATAGAAGCTCCTAAAATAACTTAATGATCCAGGGATCCCACTTCTGGGTATATATTTAATGAAAATGAAGCACTTATCTAAGAGATAGCTGCATTCCCATGTATACCTCAGTTTCACAATTGGCAAGTTATATAGGTTGTGGGTCTGTGTGTGGGAGTGTGTGTGTGTGTGTGTGTAAAAGAAGGAAATCATGCCATTTGTGACAATATGGATGAACCGGAAGACATGCTGCATGAAATAAGGCAGAAAAAGAGATGAATAGTGTTACATATAAAAACTTTAAAAAGAAGGAGCTGAACTCAAGGTAGTGGTCTGGACGTGGTAGGGGAAATAGGAAGAATTTGGTAAAAGGGTACAAACTTTTAGTTATATGATGAATAAGATTAGAGCATCTAATGTATCCATGGTGACTATAGTTGATAACACTGTATTGTATACTTGAAATTTATTAAGGGAGTAGAACCTATGTGGAGAGAGAGAGGGTAAGGGAGGGGGGGAGAGAGAGAGAAAGATAAATATGTAAAGTGATGAGTGTATTAATTAACTCAATAGTGGGAATCCTTTCACAATATGTAAGTATATAAAATAATCATGTTTAATCACTTGGAATATGTTATATAAAATATATATTTAATACATATATATTTTATATGTGATCAAAGGTTGAGGAGAAGATGGTGGCCCCGATTGTCCTCTGTTTTGCATCTAGTGGATACAACTAACCGTTTTCTACAGAAGCAAAGTTGGCAGGAAACCCCACAGCTCCTTAGAAACTCAGGAACAACAGCAGCTGTACAGAAGGGATCACCTGAGGAGTTGTGTACATCCAAGTGTCTGAAGGTAGGTTTGGAAGGATGCACTTGGTAAAAGTAGCAGGACAGTGGTAGCTGCAGTTGTGGAAATAGCAGTGACAGGCCTTTAGTGGAACCAACTAACAGGGTAGTGAGCTCTGTCCCAGGAAGGGAAGAGTAAAGATTGCTGGTAGCACACATGTTTGACTTTAGTCAAGCCCAAAGAGGAAGGATTGAAGTTGAGACCCCAGACCTCATACGGGTCAGAAGCCTGGTAGGGAGCACAAAGGAAGAGGACTCCTTATCCACCCTTTAGGACCTGTGCTCCATCAGAGAGGAACTCCTACACCATAGACTGCTGGACCCAGTTGTCAGAGCCTGGAGAAGAGGACTGACCCAGGTAATTCCCACATGCACAGGTTCCCCCATTCTCTGAAGACCATAATCACATGATCACCACACACTTACTTCTCATTCCATGTACCCATCTCCCACCCAGTAGCTATCTTCAACCTTCTTGACCCAGAAAGAGATCATTTATATGGAAGCCTGCAAGACACAAAAATTAACAAAACCAAAGTACCACCTGCCAATAAAACGAAAATAAGCAACTCAACTACAAGGATCCCATGAGGAAATACAGAGCACAAGGTACTTTGAAATCTCAAGATATGGCATTGCAAGAAGATGACACATTATAAGAAACCAATTTTGAATACATGGAGGATTATATATTTTTATCTGATAAAGAATTCTAAGTAGCAATCATGGAGCTCAAAGAGATAAAACAAAATTCAGATCAGATAAGTACAGAAGAAGCAGGAAAACAAATGAGCTCAAAAATGAAATTGACAGAAACAGAAAATGCAGTTTTATAAAAGAAACTAATAGTCAGGAAGTGAGACTGCAATAAATGATACCAAGATCAAAAAGAGCTATTGAAACAGAATGGTCAAATAGAGTAATGAATTGGTTATTCAGGATAGAAATGTAGAAAGGAGTCTGGTGGAAGAAGAGAGAGAAAATAAATATAAAACAAATAAAGAAACCCTCTGAAAGCTATCTGAGTCCATTAAGAAAGGGAATATAAGAATAATGGGTATTCCAGTAGGTGAAGAGAGAGTGAAAGGAACAGAGGATATAGTTAAAGAAATAATTGCTGAAAAATTCCCAAACCTGGGGAAGGAAATGAACATACAAGTCAATGAAGCCAATAGAACTCCTAGTCATCTAAATGCAAAATGACATATTTTTGCATAATTATATATAATTATAAAACTATCAAAAGTTCAAGACAAAGAGAATATTAAAGCTGGCCAGGGGTAAAAAGCAAATAATATATAAAGGTACTCACATCAGATTATTGTCAAACGTCTCAGAAGATATGCTACAGGCCAGGAGAGAATGGAACAATGTATTCAAAATACTCCAAGATAGAAACTATCATTCAAGACTATAATATCCTACAAAACTCTCTCTCAGATATGAAGGAGAATAAAGGTTTCCTTGACAAACAAAAGCTTAAAGAATTTGCTGCCATAAGAACTCCCTTATAAGAAATGCTGAAAGATGCTTTCTATCTAAATAAAAAGAAGGCAGTTCACAAACTACTAAACAAGACAATAGAAAAAAACCAGAAAACAAAAGTCAAAATGGCAGTGAAAGTCCTCAAATATCAGTAATCACCCTGAATGTAAATGGACTGAACTCACCATTTAAAAGGTACAGAATGGCTGGATAGATTAAAAAACATAATCTATTTGCAAGAGACTCACTTAAGATATATGAAAAAATACATGACTTAAAGTGAAGATGGAAAATGATACTCCAAGTCAATGGTGAATCTCAAAAAGCAGAAAATGCTAATTGATAATAGATAAAATAGACTTCGAAACCAAAAAGGTAAATATGCTCATTCTATAATGATAAAGTGATGATTACAACAGTAAGACATAACAATTATTTATATATATGTATACATATACATATATGTATGTATATATATATATATATCTCCAGTATAGGAGCTCTGAAATATATCAAGCAAATTCTAACAATGTCATTGACTGCGATGACATTAACACCTGCTCACAGCAAGACAGATCATTCCAGACAGAACATTGACAAAGAAAGTCTTAAATGATAAATTAGATGAGATGGACTTAGTAGATATCTAAAGAATATTTCACCCCAAAACAGTAGACCGAACATTCTTTTTAAGTGTTCATGGAGCATTCTGAAGTCTCAATAAATATGCAAATCATATCTAGCATCTTTTTGGATAAAAAAGGCATTAAATTAGAAATAAAACAGGAAAGAAGAAACAACAGAGAAGTACAGAATAAACAGCATGTTATTGAACAACTATTGGGTCAATAAGGAAATCAAAGATGAAATTAAAAAATCCCTAGAGTCAAATGAAAATGAAGTAATGACCCTATCAGATCTTATGAGGTGTAGCAAAAGCAATATTAAGAGGGACATCTATAGAAATACAACCCTACCTTAGGAAACAAGAAGAATCACAAATAACTTTAGTTTTCACCTACAGAAAATAGAAAAATAATAAAATCAAATCAAAAGCTAGTAGAAGGAAGGAAATAAAAGTTAGAACAGATACCAACAAAATAGAAATCAAAAAGTCTGTTTTAAAAAACTTGGTCTTTAAGAAGATTAAAAAAAAAAAAAAAAAAAAAAAAAAAAAAAAAAAAAAAAAAAAAAAAAAAAAAAAAAAAAAAAAAAAAAAAAAAAAAAAAAAAAAAAAAAAAAAAAAAAAAAAAAAAAAAAAAAAAAAAAAAAAAAAAGCCAGACTCAACGAAGCAAGAGAAAGTACAAATAAAATCAGAAATGAAAAGAGAAATTACAACTGATACTTCAGAAATACAGAGGCATAAGAGAATACTATGAATACCTTTGTGGCAACAAATTGCATGATCTAGAAGAAGTGAACAAATTCTTGAAAACATATTTTAAGGCTAAGTCAGGAAGAGCTAGAGAACATGAACAGATTGATCAAAAACAGGAAAACTGAAACAATTAAAACTTTTCCAGTGTGTCCTGGTAGCTTAGGGGTTTAGTCTACTGCAGCACAGTCCACATACATCCCAAGGTTCACAGTTCAAGACCCAGGGCTAGGGGAACAACCACGATGGGCAACTAAATAAAATAAGGTTCTTCTTCCTCCTCTCTTTCTGCCTGCTCACCTTCATTCCTGCCTGCACCTTTCCTTAAAAAAAAAAAAAAATCCTCCAAAACAAAAGCCGTGAACCAGGTGGTTTCACAAGTGAATTCTCCCAAATCTTCAAAGATGAATTAATGTCAGTCCTTCTCAAACTGTTCAATGAAATTGAGGAAGACAAACTTTGAAACACTTCTGATGAGACCAACGTTACTCTGATTTCAAAACCAAAGACATCACACAAAACAATTACAGATCAATATTTTTGAAAAAACATTGATGCAAAAATCCTCACAAAAATACTAGCAAACCAAGTTTAACAACTCATTAGAAGAATTGAACATTATAATTAAGTGGGGTTTGTTCTGGAGATACAAGGATGGTTTGACACATGCAAGTAAATAAATGAATACACTACATCAACAAAAGAACAAAAGCCCACAATCATCTAAATAGACACAAAAAGGCATTTGAAAAAAATCAACACCATTTTATGTTTAAAAACTCTCCAAAAATGGGTATAGATGGAACATGCCTCAACATAATAAAGGCTATATATGACAAACACACAGCCAACATCAAATTCACTGGGAACAAACTGAAATTTTATCCTCTAAGATCAAGAGCAAGGTAGGGTATCTAATCTCACTACTATTTAAGATAAAGTTGGATGTCCTAGTCATTGCAATGAGACAAGAAAAGGACATAAACCGTATCCTGCTAGAAAGGAAGGAGTAAAATTCATTATTTGCAGGTGAAAATAGGATACGTATTTAGAGACCCTCAAAGACACTCCAGTAAAAATCTGCTAGAAACAATAAGCAAAAGCAGTAAAGTAACAGCCTATAATATTGTTGTTCAAAAATCTGTTGTTTTTCTATAAGCAAGTAATGAACTTACAGAAAACTCAGGAAAATAATCCTATTTACAATTACATCAAAAAGAATGAAATGACTTGGGTTAAATTTAACTAGTGAAGTTAAAGACCTGTACTCTGAAAATTGCTTGAAATTATTAAAAGAAATGAGACAAAGAAATGGAAATATATCCCATGATCATGGATTGGAAGAGTCAATTTGCTAAAATGGCCATATTATCTTAAGCAGTGTACAGAGTTATTGCAATCCCCATCAAAATCTCAAATATTTTCTTCACAGAAATGCAGCAAAAATAATGAAATGTATTTGGAACTATAAGAGACTGAATAACAAAAACAATCCTGAGGAAAAATAACAAAAATGGAGGTGTCATGCTCCCTGACTTCAAAGTATATAATGAAGCAATGGTAATAAAGTCAGCATAATATAAAAACAGACATACAGATCAATGGAACAGAATTGAGAACCTGGAAATAAACTCACACATATATAAACAATTTACAAAAAAGGCACCAATGGATTACAATAGTCAAGGACAGTCTTTTCAATAAACAGTTTGGGAAAACTGGACAGCTTATATAAAAGATTTAAACTAGATCATTACCTCATACTGTATACAAAAATTAATCCAAAACTGTTAAAGATAAGGCCTGAAACCATTAAAAATATAGAAGAAAAACACAGGCTAAACACTGAGTTTGACCCGTGAGATGTCTTTGGAAATCGACTCCAATATCAAGGAAAATAAAATCCAAAATAAACAAATGGGATTACATCAAAGTGAAAAGCTGCACAGGGAAAGAAACTCCCAACAAAACAAAGATATTCTATTGGATGGGAGAAGATATTTGCACATCATGCATCTTATAAGGGTTTAACATGCAAAATATATAAAGAACTCCTAGAATTCTAGAAAAGATGGAACTCTGCTATTTGCAGCAATATGGAGAGATCTGGAGAGAATTATGCTTAGTGAGATAAACCAGAATGAGAAAGACATCATGATATCACTCAGATGCGGTATATAGAGAAACCATGCAAAGAAATGAACTAAATCAAACAAAAATAGACTTTTAGTTGATAAAAGCAAATTTGCGGCTGCAGAAAGATAAGGGGAGCAGTGGGAAAACTGGGGAGAGGAGATTAATCGTATGATGAAGGAGCAACTGAAATGGTGGGAGAAATGGGGCCAAGCTGACTGTAGAGCAGAGAGGAAGACTACTCTGTTGAGCACTGCAGTTTTAATTTAAAACAATCCTACACCTTCAATCTCCATTGCTAATTCTTCACAGAGAGCTCTCATTAGAAGCACTGCTGCTTTTGTACTTGGTTTTGTTGAGGGCTTGAGATAGAGGCTTCCTGTCTGAGATACTGCTGGAGAAGTCAGGGGAAGGGACAAGAGGGGACGATGGATGATCCCACTGTTGAGTTCTGGGAGGTGGTGATGAAGGAAACTCTCAAAGGTGTTACCATTAGTGTCAGGAACCTGGGCCTCTGCTGTTGTACGGCGGGGCAGCTCTCCCCCAAGCTATACTACTAGGAGAATGATGTTTATGAGGTTAGAGAAAAATCTTTCTCCAGAGCAAGGAATGTTCTTGAGCTCTTCCAGTCCACACTTACATTGGCATTATTCGTGACAAATCCACTTCTGGAACAGTCCATGTTAAGAGAGAATGGTGAAATGACAATTGTCAATTGAACAAAGAAGATGTTTTAAGCTTCTGTTTGAACCTCCTTCAAATCCTGTCATCACTCCTTTAAGTGCAGAGTTTTTACATATTGGAAAGGAATTGTCTGGAAGAAAGGCCTATCCTTGTGTGTGTTTGGCATGGGAGTGAGCAGACTTCGCAGTAAGTGCAGGTAGAGATGAGGAGTGGGGACAGGAAGGGCACACAAGGGACAGTCTGAGAAATGCATAAACCTTTTTCAAAGATTTTTCATTATATTTAGTATTCAATCTGGCTTTTCTGCCACAGCTCATTTCAAGATCTATCCATCTTTTTTTGCTCAGACCCTCACGAATGCTCTTTTTAGAAATGGAGCTCCTCCATGCTTTTTATAGCATGTATAATATTGGTTCCTATCTATTAAATGCACCAAAGTGCTAAGGATTGTATATAATTATTTAATTCTCTCAGCTGTGAAGTAGGGCTTTTTATCTCCAGTTTACAGATGAAGAAATGCAGAGAAAAGTTAAAACTGTCAAGATTTCATAGCTAATGAGTAACTGAATGCAGATTCTAGTTCTGTTTGACTTTAGAAACTCTACTCTTTTATTTTATCATTAACTTAGAAAACCACATTTTTTTTTCTTCCACAGTATGTAAGTTTCATGATAGCCAGGACTGTGTCTGTTTTATTTAACATGCTTCCCCTAGAACTTAGAATGGTAATGGCATATAGTAAATATTTTCTGAAATATGAACAAAAGGTGAAATAAAATATCATTGGGGCCTTAGAATGCTTCACTGTGGACCTGCTGATAGTTTATTAAAGTTCCTATTCTCAGGAAATGCAATGATCCTCTACTCTGATGGGCCCCATCACCATTTAATTTGAGCAGTTATTTGGAAGACAGATTTGGTGAAGATTGCTCTCCTCTGAGACCCAGAACTATATATTCAACAGCCAACTTGACACATTACTTGGATACCTAATTGGTGTCCCAGTTACCTTATTCTTTTCTACCTTACTTAGTGGTCATGCCTCCTATCCACTTGCCAAATTGGAGAAACCAGAGAGGCATTCTTATTGCCTTTGGATGTTATTCCTCACATCCAACCTCATAACACGCCCTGTTGATCAACCTCCAAAATGTATCTTAGACTGTCTATTTCTCCTATCTTCCTAGTCCAGGGCACCATTGTAATAGCCTCCTTACCTAGAGGACCCTGGGTTTTGATTATGTTTTCTGGATCTTTGCAAGTTCTCACTGGCTTGTCAATTCCCGTGAGAGGTAAAGGTACGTCTTGTCAGGAAGGTAACACCAGCTACGACAGCACATAGCACAGGTGGCTGGTTCATTTGAGCATAACATTGGTTATGAAGAAAGTAGTAGACCGGTTTGGTGATCAATGAACCCCTTTCTTTGGCAAAGGATGATCACAGCTCAGTAACCAAACCTGGGAGAGGACTCGGGTGCTACTCTTTTCCCCTTCCCACCATCTTTGTAGATTTCTTCTCCACTGGAGTCTCCTTAGATACCCCGAGGGCCCTGATGCTGACAGCATAATCTTTCTTACTTCCCTTTTTCTTTCTATCGTCTCTTCCTAGTTGTATCTTTCTCAAGGCACACAGGTAGAAAAGATCAGCTTCTAGCCCCCTAACAGTTGAAAAGAGACTGCGAATATTCTCATCAACTTTTCTTCACTGCCGAGATTATTATGAAGCCAGACCAAGAGCCTAAAAATCTCCTAGAGCATTTGGGTAACATAGAGCGTTGAGGCAGATATAGGATTGCTCAAGGTGCTTGAACTGACCTGTTTTTCCTCCTCATTTTACTGGCATGTCTCAGCTTGGAGCTAACTCTTGCCTCAGGGAGCGTGAAGACTTTCTGTTATATTCATCCCTCAATGATACCCTGCCCCCCCTGCACACACTTGATAGCACACAAATAATTTTTGGAGCTTCAGTGAAGCCTGAACAATAGAAGAGTAAGAAGAGCCAACTTTGATACAAGGTAGAGAAGACAGCAAAGACAACAAAGTGGTGGCCAAGGGAAGAATTCATGAGCAGATAAGAGCTCTAATAAGATTCAGAGATGCTTGTAGGAGAACAAGTGTGAAGCAAATCTTGTAATTAAAAAGTTCTTAGAGTGGCTGTATAGAAAGAGATTATTTTTTTTTCCAGTTATATTGGAGATCAAGGAGTGCACATTTCTTGATGACAAAGGCCAAATTTTGGTTGTTTTGTGTTCTCCTCCACATATCCCAGGATCTTATGTAAGCTTATCACATAGTTGTTGCATTTACATAAAGCCTTGAAATAATCAACATAGATTGCATGTGAAACATGGCACATCTCTCTGCTAGCACACCATCTGAGCTTCTGGGAGGATAGAAATAATTTCTATGTCAGAGTGGCTCCAAGAACTAGCACGGAGAGGATTATCAGAGTGAGAAATTTTGCAGTCAGTCTCTCTGGGGCCTCTTTGAAGAAGGTGTTTTTAACACATTTTGCTGACTGCTTCCATAAATCCCAGGAGCACTGATAATTTTGCATCAAAATATAGGAAGTGAAAATGAAGCAATTTGGCTGTGAGAACACCCTTGAATTTCTACTGGTTGCTTCTGATTATAATTTGGCTGTGAATAAATTTTTACCACTTACATTATGGCATGAAGAAAAACACACCCAGATACTTTAGAACAAAACAATGTTTAAAACATCCTCAAGTTCAGAGAGAGAGGCGAATTCTCTAAAACAAGCTTAGCCAGTACTCTTGAGAACATTGGGAGGAAACTTTTCATTCCCTAAAAATCTTTGACCTTGGCCCGCCTTTGGCCTTTGTTGTGAAAATACTGTAGTTTTAGAGTAATTTGGAGGGTCATTAAAAGCTAGTTGCTCCTTGGGTGTGGGAGAAGAGGTTCCATTTTAAGGCCCTGAAAGTCTTGGACAAGGCCCGATCGCAAACATTGTAATATTTCTATTCTTCATTAATTAAATTTTTTTTTAAAAACTTTGAAATAATGAGACTAACAGGAACAAGGAATTGAAATAACAGCTAACATTTATTGAGTGCTTGTTAGATGCCAAGAAAAATTTTATTGCACTGAGTCATTCGATCCTCTAACTGTGTTTAGAGATGAGGAAGTCTAGAGACAGAATGGAATGAACTGACCAAGTTCACATGGCATGGCCAGGATCCAACCCCATGTTAACCTGAAACTGGGCTCCTACCTCCTCTCCTTAGTGCTAACCCTACAGAAAAGGTGGGGGAACTAGGATCACAGGCTTTATATTGTTTGCTGAGCTCTGGTACCCAGGAGCCTGCAAAGTTAACCCAGCAGAACAATAAAAATTAAAAAAGGCCGAAGCTGACGGGTGCACGTGTGTCTTCTGCCCGTTCAAGTCCAGGCTGACAAAGCCAGTTTGGGGCAGTTTAAGATTTTCCTTTTCTATGGCCAGATCTGTTTCAGATTGATTCTTCAGCTGTTCCTGATTTGCAGAATAGTGCTCGGTTTTCCAAACAAGCCGTGCACTGGCATCACACAATTCCATCTCAGTGCATACTGCTTTGGTTTGTGCCACAGTTCCCATGGTTGGGGCATAGTCACCCCCCCACACTTTTTTTTTTTTTTTTTAAAGTGGAGCATAACATTTCATTTGTATTGTTGCGTTTTAAATATTTTTACATGCAATTTTCTTCTTCAGTTCATTGCTCCCTACAAGGAGGTTGTGGGTATAATTATTGTATTATGTTTAGAATTGAAAACAGCTGACTTCATGGATTTTTACATTTTACCTCATTTTCCAGCTGGGTCTGACTTTGGCTTGTCATGTAGGCAGAAGGGGAGGTGGTTTGGAGGAGAAAGTCGGGGGAGGATGTGAAATCACTGCTTTTGTAGCCAACATCTATAGTAAATGAGCTCTGGAGAGGAAAGAAGAGTCTTCTAGTGAAACTCTTTCTGAGCCTTAGGAAGGTTTCTGGATGGCAACTTTCAAATATAAAAAGGGAGAAAGAAAAATCTAAGCTTCAGTGAATGTGTAGGACAGTGTATTAAGCACTTTATATAAATTATTTCACTTAATCCTTACAACAACCACATTTTGCAGATGAGACAAGTGAGGGCTAGGAGGGTAAGGATGAAATATATAAGTGAGGGATTTGGGATTCAAACCTGACATTTTCTGAGGCCAGAGACCAGGCTCTTAGGTACTTCTCCTACTCATCCTTTCACTGGACTTTCCTGCACATGTGAGGTTCTAGCAGAAAAACCATTTAAAGGACCATTCAGAAGGATATCTCAACCCTAGTCCATTTCCATTCTTTCCTGGTTGGAGGGTAAGTACCACCTGTGATGGAATCCACTCTCTTCGTTTGCTAAGAGCTTTTACTATCACCCCATATTCTACTCCCTACCTCCAACCCATCATTTTTATTTTTTTTTTAATTTTTTTTTATATTACCCTTTCTGGGGAATTGGAAAAGGGTAAGATGTTCCCTTTCATAGGGATCTCCTACATGAGAAGTCTTTACAGATGTTGAATATTGGAGCCCTGAATGACCTCCTTTGTGCAGGTCTATTTGCTGGATATTCTTAGCACAGTGAGTCACTGGGGGTGACTTTTTGGTCAAGCCAGTTACTCATAAGGTGAATTATTTTGTAAATTATTCAGGCTTACAATGGTTAGTATGGTCTGAATACTCGCATATTAGAATCCTAATGCCCAGTGTGATAGCGTTAGAAGACTGGGCTTTTGGGCCATGAGGTGAAGCCCTTATGAATTGGATTAATGCTCTACAAAAGAGACCCCAGAGAGTTCCATAGCTCCTGTCATCGTGTGAAGATAGAATCAGAAGTCTGAGAACCTAAAAGCTGACCTTCACCTATCTCACCCATGTCACCCATCCCCATCATCCCTGTCCAGGGGACCCAGTCAGTGCCCTGATCTTGGACTTTTACCTTCAGAATTGTGAGCAATACATTTCTGCTGTTTATAAGCTAGCTGGCTTGTGGGTTTTTTTTGTTTGTTTGTTTTTACTGCATCTTGAGTGGACTAAGTAGAAATCTCTAGCTTCATTGCCCATTTTTTCTTATATTCTCTATCACTGAATAGACAAAGGAAATTGTCAGCATTTTATATTGACTCAGAAGAAAAGGGAGCAATTTTCCTTAGTCTTGTGTGAGTGACTTCTGGGGCAAGGTTATCAAATGCTTGGCCCTTGTGACTTACTGTTCTCATGTGTTTCTCTATTCTCTTGGTTGTTGGACTTGGCCTTAGCAAATAATTTTAGAGAATATCACAGGAGTTAGAAGAAAGCTTAGAACTTGAGGAAAAAGTATGTGAAATGTATGCATTTTCTTTTAAGTTGTTCTTTCCTTTTGCTTTGTGTGTGGCAGTGACACTGAAAATTGATGATATAGATCTTGGCTAGTGTCTGTCCTATAATTTTGTATAATTATTCCAGGTTCTGTACAACAGAAATGCATTTTTGAGGTAGATGTATAGAACTTAATGACTTTTAGTCTGGATTTCATATAGAAAGAGACTTGAATTATTTTATGTTCTTTTTGACTCTTCCGCTGGCTGCAGACTTTCCATAATTTCTTGATTTAATGAGATGCTTTCTGTTCCTTCAAAAATGTTTGCTTGCTCCTTTCTTTCTAGAATGAAATAGAAAGCATCTTGATTTTTCCTTTAGTAAATGGACTTTTCTTTAATATATAGACATTGAATATAAAGTCATTCATCAATGGTTTTTTCATTGTTGTGGCTTTTGCTCTCATCAATGTTGGAGTTACCTCTCTCAGGGAGATACCTCACTTCCTCCTAGGTATGGTATGATTATATTCAAGTGGATCCTTGCTGCCTAGGATGACATGGATTCAAAGTACCACGGTTAAGGCTTTTCCATGTAGATTTAGATACCTGAAAGGAAGAATTTTATTCATCAGGAATCGTCCATGAAATTTAGTAATAGAAGGAACATCAAGAGAACTCACAGAAGGCTTCACTTTTCTCTCTCAGGGGATTAAAGAAGATCTAGCGACATGGGGTCACACAGTGAGTTCTCGAGCCAAGTGGTCAGAGACGGTTAGCCCTGGTGGTCACACCTACTAGTTGGCCAGAGAAGGGGCCAGTAGAGAAAGTAAACAGAGAGCAGAATTGTGGGTGGCAACTTAAACACAATCTTTAGCAGTTATGTTGGGTGTGGAATTTGAGGGATAAGGACTGAGATCTAAAGATAATACTTGGAAACTCTCTGGTTGGTAACCTTATAGAACTTCTGGTAACCATACAGAACTTTTAGAAAATCTACAGCTAATATCTAAAATCTTTTCCAATGTCTAGAGATTATCTTTCTGCCTCTATATAGACAATATCACTAATATTGTACAATGTCTATGAAGTCAGAGTTATGTTTCCTTTGAATTTAACTCCCAGCTGAGATGAGGCCATGTGAGGTCTTAGGTATTATTTAGGCTAAATTACACATTACAAAATAGAAACATGTTCTTAGTAAAATATCAATGCATTAAGGCCAACTAATCACAGTGGCTTTGTGCTTAAAGATAGTTTTGAGCAGGATTGAAAAAAAATTTGAATAACTAGGTATAACCAGGAATTTTTACATCAATCTCTGCCTTTTGTCCATTCTTTAGCACAACTGAAATTTGAAGAACGTTTAGTAAAGGAACAATTTACACAGCTGTAGGCAGGGTTAAGGGGGTCAGGGTCTCTTGAAGCACCCAGGGACCAGCCATGATCAGAAGCTATTTCCTGAGTTTGAAGGGCGAAGGAACGAACAGTATTTCTGGGACCCATTGAGAGTTCAGGCTATGGAAGAGGAGGGCCTAACAGGAGCTGCCAGAACACCAAAGCTAAGCAGGAGCAAGCTGGGAGAAATACCCTCATCTCCTTATTTTGCAACCCTCTGACTTTCTGTGGTGGTTTTAATGCCAGAACCCAATGAACCTAGGTCAGATGGTCTGTAACCATCATTTCCTTAGGACACAGGCAGTCAGCAAAACAAAGAGAATGGGCCTGGGCTGATACATAAATGACCCAGTACCCTGCCTCTCACTTGAGTAAGTCTTGGTTCTTATTTAAGAAAAGCGACTCATTTTGGAAATCTTTCTATCCATATCAGCCCAGAACTTGAAGACTTTTATAACCCTCAGACACACTGGACTTTACATTCCCTGGAGTATTTCTTTTACCATAACAATAGTTTACAAAGCCTTTTCCTGCCTCAGCACACTGTGATGACACCAATAATGTAGTCTGATTCTCACGTGAAGGAAATAAACATGGGGTTTCAAGGAAGGAATAAGAAAACCTGTGGGCTTGTAAAAGCCCCTCAAATGGTTCAGATGAGCCTCTGTGCTCCTCTGAAAACCATATGTTGTGAATAGGAGTCTCTTGATACAAACTTTCTCATTCTGAAAGGTAGAGTTTTTCTTCAAAACATTTTCTATAAGTGGAGGTAGTAGAAATGTATGCGAATGGGAAATCTAGGGACTTGGATTTGAATCTCATTCTAGTTACATCATGGTGAACCAGTTAATGTCTCTGCGCCTCAATAAATGAATCTGTAAAGTGAGCATAACTCACTTCCAGGATTGGGATTGTTGAGAATCAAGTTCAAATCAAGTGAAATGCTTTGTAAATGGAGAGCTGTTAGGTAATCATGTAATTATTGTCATGATGTCTTTTGCACATAGGAAACACTGGTATTTGTTCCATGCCTTTGACGTAAAAATGCAAGAAACATGTTATAATCATTTGTGGAAAAACCCTAGTTTGAATCCCTTGTACGAATTGATTTTCAGTCAAAAGTGGGCATATTCTTCTGGCTATTATAATATTCCTGGCTCTAGTTTTTGAAATCCTGAGCTTATGTGAAAATTAGTTTTGATCTGTTAACATGACTCGTCTAAAATGCAAACACTTGTAGCTTTCTTTGAATTTTACATACTAGAATCTGCAGAAACTTCCCCCCACTAGAAGGTACAACCATTTTTAAAAATTTCACCTCAAAATATATTCATGTAAATACACTAAATTAAAATTGTCATGTCATAAGATGATAAATACTTCTAGTTTGCCTTAAAATTATTAAAGTGCTTCTATAGCTAACTAGGCAAACATCCATTTAAATCAAACACTGTAAATTTTTAATTGTAATTTTTTTTTGTAAAACTCATACAGAAAATGGAAAATTAAGAGCCATTGCACCCAGGGCTCACCCCCATACACAACAGTTAATTTTAAGACTATTTTTACTCCATTTCCCCCACTCACTATGTCTGCATCCTAATAGTTGTCAATATTTTCAACTCATTTTTGCTTACCTTAATATAAGTCTTCTTATACTAAATATTCATAAGCATGCTCCATTTTTCCTATAATATTTCATGAACAATTTTAATGGTTGTATACACTCTATCAAATGGATATGCTTATATATTACTTAGATGACTTGTTTCTACTGGATCTTAATATGTTAAATTGACTCAGAACAAGAGGAGTTCAAGAAGGAAAGAGGAACTTCTCTCTACCTTTTCACATTTTCTACATGTTTTGTCTGGATTTCTTCCATGTCTCATTAAAATTTAACTAATTTGTTTTACAGCAGCTCTTGGAAACTCTGGCAATGTGATAGACACTTCCCTTTCACTCTTGTTCACACAATGTTGCAGCACCACTCTGGCAGAGGCCTAGTGAGCTGGAGGTATATGTTATATTTGGAACTTCCCTAGAGAAAATCTGAACTTTCTAAAGTCTGGGCTTAACAGCTGTTTCTGTTATTCACATATAAAAACACATTCAGAAATGCTGAATATTTGGATTCTAGATGGCCTGTTTTCATTATTCAAAGAGAGTTTTCTTTCCTAAGATGTCTAAAATACTAGTATGAATTCCAGGAATCATGGAACATTAGAAATTTTATAAATTATATGGGCTGTTTAATTTGTAACATGTCTGCCATTTTTCCCCCATTTTAAGCTCATGACAGACATTACGAATCAATCATCCTTACCAGAGATAGCTTCAGACTCCTTCCTAGCATAGCCCTACTATAGTACAACAGATTCCTCGTAAATGGCCTAAGAGGTACTTACCTTCTACTCACCTCACCATCAGGAGCTTTTTGAATTCCCTGATTTTACAGGTAGGGAAGCTGGAATGTTTTAGATTCTGTGCTGTGAAAAATAATGTACATGCTTGGTTTGTTAAGCATTTGGAGAAGTTTACAGTTTAAATCTATCCCCAGGTGATTTGAAAGCACATTAAAGTTTGAGAAACATTGGTTTAGAGCGCTGAAGGAAGATGTCACAGGTAACATCCAGAAAGAGTCAGGGTAGAACCCCATGGGAATCAGTACCTTGGAGAGGGCCTCACATGAGCTGTACTCCTGGGCTTTCATAGGTCCAGACACTTAATTTTGTCAATTACACAGAGATGGTTAGCCCACAGGAGACTACGTCATACTAATGAAACTAACAAGGCATTGATGTGCAAACTAGAATTCTGGTGTATTAAATTATAGTATAAATAGCATCTGTCAGGATAATTCTTTGCATTGAAACATAGTTTTAGGGAACTTCGTCCTGGGGAGTATTTCTATGCAGGTTCCTAAGCTAGAAGTCTAAATGTCTTGTGGCTGTCATAGAATGATAGCAATGAGTGAGCAGTTCTGAGGAATAACCATTTCACCTTTAAAAGGTTAGGGTTGTTTTTCAAGAGAGCTTGATAAACTTGAAGGAATTCTCACCATTACATTAAAAAAAAACAAAGACTTTTCATCAAAGTCATTCTTATCTCATGCTAAATAAGATTCAGTGAGTTTTCTTCCCTATTTGTATTTCACTATCTTCCTGAGGATATTTGCTGAGCTACCTACTTTTAGGAACCTTATGCATTGAAGTTATTACACTGTTTTCTACTTCCATTGCTGTCTGAACTCTGCATATATTCATTCTTACAGGCTTTATTCTCTAAGAAACGCTTTTTTTATTTTATAAACTCTGGGAACTCCATACTATAGCTCTCAATAATGACTACTTTGGTCAAATCTTGGCTCCCCAGCTGATGTGGGGGCAAATTGCTTAATCTTCAAGTATCTAAGTTAACTTTTTGGAAAGTAGTGGTGAGGAAGTTGAAAGGATTTACTGAGTCAATGCCTTAGCTGTAAATGTACTTGGAGAGAAAATAATCAAGGTATTCTTTAGTGCCAACATGTTTTCTCTGCTATATGGACAAAGACACAGTCTATGGTCACGAACAGCTCTGTAGGGTCTATGTGGTGCTGTTAATTCCACTTAAAGCCAGACTTCTTAGTTTGCCAAGAATAGCTACTACACACTAAAATGCAAAAGAGCAACTAGGGATACTATAAATTTGTTTGACATGCATCATTTCCAAACATTTCCTAGCTCTGCTGTCGAGGGGGAAGCATTCTGCCTGTCTAACAAGTAGAAGCTGGAGGGTCCATTCTTGGAGAGCTACATACATTATGGGACATCTATTTCCACAATCAAAAGACAACATAATTATATTATGTTGGGCAATAAAGCACTGTTAACACTTTGGGTTCTTTTCCTCAGTATATTTCATGATGTGAGCATTCTTATCTAGCTTCCAAATTGTTTCAAATCAGATTCAATACTTAAGAAGGAAACCAATTACTCAGTGGTTATCTAATATTGACCAAACATCATTTCCAAATCAAGGCAGAGTTTACATTTCCTAGAAGCCTGATATCATTAGAAGTGCTTCTTATTCAGCAAGGCAGAGACATGGATTACTGAGCCCTTGGTTTAGGATTGGGAACACTCAGCTGGAGACAGCCAAGTGTCATAAGGGTGGTTTGCTTTATATCCAGTTACGAGTCACATGCAAGACTCCAGTGAGACCATACAATAAGGACTTTGCAAAGGTAAAAAATACTAAACAAGCACAATAGGATTTACAGCCAAATAAAATATTTATTATACATCCATTAAGCTGCAATGAATTCCTCTTCTCAAGATATTTTAGGAAATACTTTGTCTAAAGACATTGTTCCTGACCATGGTACCACAGTGGAGGCACCCTGCCTACCCCAAGTGTGCTCTACCTGCTTGCTTTTAACTCAAAAGGAACAATGTTAAAATCCGAAGTTGGGCCTATAGCTTTACTATTGTCCAGTGTGATGATGTACCATCTTTTCCCTGTTGCTGCTTCTTTTGCAATGAAATTCCTACCCATTTTTCTTTTTAAACTCAAGTCTAGGTTTTCCCCTGAAATCCAATTTCTCCATAAAGTTCCTCTGAATACTTACAACACTTTAAACACATATTATCTGGCCTAAGCAGTTGAACTGTTTGCATGCTATTTATCTTGCTTGTTGATGGTATTATAAATATACAAAATGGTTTATTAGTTTTTATTTCTTTAATTTTTAGTGAAGAGGAAGAAGCATTTTATTTTTTATTGTTATAGAAGGGATACTGCATTTTGATAATGACTTGTTTTGAGGCATACATAGTGGTGTTTTTACATTTACAAATAGAATAGTAAATTTACTGATATTCCCCCACCCTTTTTTCTCCCTTGTTTATAGTTAATTCCCTTCATCCCATTTCTCCCACCTCTCCCCAATCACTTTGGTATCCCCTGATGTGTCTTTTGTGTCTCATCTCTTAAGAGTCTGTAGTTGTTTGGAGTATTGCTCTCCCTCCCTCTCTCTGTGTGTCTCACTCTGTCTCTCCACCCCTCCCCATTTTTAGTGTTGTTTAATTTCTTACATTTATTTGTTTTCTCCTTACCCATCATATTAGTGCTATCATACAATTCTGTTCTCCTTCTGGCTTATCTCGCTAATCATAATTCTCTCCAAGTCCATCCATGTTGTTGCAAATGGCAGGCTCTCTCCCTTCCTGATGGCTGCATAGTATTCCATTGTGTATATGGACCACATCTTTATCCACTCCTCTGTCAATCGGCATTTAGGTAGTTTCCAGCTCTTAGCTATTGTAAATTGTGCTGCAGTGAATATGGGGGTGCATCTATTTCTTCAGATAAGTTTTTTTGTGTCATTACCCATAGAAGAATAACTGGATCATATGGAATTTCCATTCTCAATTGCTTTCCAAGATGGTTGTACCACTTTATATTCCCACCAACAGTGAATTAGAATTACCTTTTCTCCACATCCTCTCCAGTACTTATTATTTCCATTTTTTTTTTTTTTTTGGATAATAGCCATTCTTACCGGCATGAGGTACTATCTCATCGTTGTTTTGATTTTCATTTCCCTGATGATAAGAGACCTAGAACATCTTTTCATAAACCTGTTGACATTTGTATGTTTTCCTTGGAGAGGTGTCTATTAAGGTCATCAACCATTTTTTGATTGAATTGCTTGTATTTTTGTTCAATTTTTTTAGTTCTTTGTATATCTTAGATATAAACCCTTTGTCTGAGGTGTGAGAGGCAAATATCTTTCCCCATTCAGTTGGGTGCCTTTTTCTATTCATGTGAGTTTCTTTTGCCGAGTAGAAACTTTTTAGTTTTCTGTAATCCTTGTTTATTTTCAATTTTATTTGCTTTGCATTGGGAGTTGAGTTGCCAAAGATATCTCCTCGGTCTATGTCTATTAATGTTTTGCCTCCATTCTCTTCTATGTGTTTGATGGTTTCTGGGCTTATGCCTAGGTCTTTAATCCATTTTGAGTTAATTTTTGTGTATGATGCTAGGTAATAGTCTAGTTTCAACTTTTTGCATGTGGCTGTATAATTCTCCCAGCACCATTTATTAAAAAGGCTGTCTTTTCCCCAGTGTAAGTTTTTGGCTCCCTTGTCAAAAATTAGGTGTCCATATTTATGTAGCTTTATTTCTCGACTTTCAATTCTGTTCCATTGATCTGTCTTTTTGTTTTTATCCCAGTATCATGCTGTTTTAATTATAATTACTTTGTAGTAGACTTTGAAGTCAGGGAGCATGACTCCTTCATTGTTTTTTTTTTTTTCCTTTAGGATTTTTTTTGCTATCCAGGGCTGGTTTTTGCTCCAGATAAATTTCATCATTTTGTATTCTATGTCTGTGAAGAATGTCTTTGGAATTTTCATGGGGATAGCATTGAATCTATATATTGCCTTGGGCAGTATGGCCATTTTGATTATGTTGAGTCTTCCGATCCATGAGCTTGGAATAGCTTTCCATTTCTTTGTGTCATCTTCTATTTCTTTTAGCAATATCCTATAGATCTCATAGTATAGGTTCTACACTTGTTTGGTTAGGTTTATTCCAAGGTATTTTTCTTTCTTTTTTTTGGGGAGTGGGGGTTGCGATTGTAGATCATATTGTTTTCTTCAGTTCTCTTTCTGTGTTTCCATTATTGACATACAGAAATGCAACATTTTTTAATATTAATTTTGTAAACTGCCAATTTACTATATTATTTCTAGCAGTTTTTTTTTTACTTGATTCTTTGAGGTTCTCTATGTATATTATGTCATCTGCAAAAAATGATAGTTACACTTCTTCATTTCCTATTTGGATACCTTTTATAGCTTTTTCTTACCTAGTTGCATAGGTCAGGATCTCCAATACTATACTAAATAGTAATGGTGAGAATAGACATCCTTGTGTTGTCCCTGATCTTAGGGGAAAAGTTGTTTTTCTCTGTTGAGTACAGTGTTGAGTGTGGGCATGTCATATAGCTTTAATTATGTTGAAGTATGTTCCTTTTGTATCTATTTTTTGCAGGGTTTTTAACATAAAAGGGTGTTGAATCTTGTCAAATGCTTTTTCTGCATCTATTGAGATGACCGTATGGTTTTTGTCCTTTACTGATATAGTATGTCACATTTATTGATTTGCATATGTTGGACAAGCCCTGCATCCCTGGAATAATCCCATTTGATCATGGTGTATAGTTCTTTTTATATGTTGTTGAATTTGATTTGCTAGTATTTCGTTGAGAATTTTTGTGCCAGTATTCCTTAAGAATAACAGTCTGTAGTCTTTTTCAATGCAATCTTTATCTGGTTATGGAATCAGCATAATATTGGCATCATAAAAAGTGTTTGGAAGTTTTCCATCTTCTATATTTTGGAACAGCTTAAGAAGGATACAAATTAATTCTTCTTTGAATGCAGAATTCCTGGTGAAACTGTCTGGTAAAGGGCTTTTGTTTTTGGGAAGATTTTTGATCACTGTTTCAGTTTCCTTGCTTGTGATTGATCTGTTCATGGTTTCTAGTTCCTCTCTGTTTAGTTTTGGGATATTGTATCTTTTCAGAAATATGTCCATTTCTTCTAGGTTTTTCTGTTTGTTGCCATATATTTGTACATAGTATTCTCTTTTAGTCCTCTATTTCTGTTGTATCAGTCATGATTATTCCTTTTGTATTTTTTATTTTATTTGTGTTTTCTCTCTCCTCTTTTTTGTGAGTCTGGCTAATGACCTGCCTATTTTATTTATTCTTTTGAAAAGCCAACTTTTGCATTCATTGATTTTTTGAATGGTTTTTCGGATCTGTATGTCATTGATTTTCTGATAAAGTCTTTATTATTTCTTTCTTTCTGATGGATTTAGGTTTCTCTTTTTCTGCTTTTTCTAGTTCCTTTAGGTGATGGCTTAAGTTTCTTATTTGTGATTTTTTTCCAGTTTTCTGAGATAGAATTGTACTGCCTTAAATTTTCCTCTTATTACTGCTTTTGCTGCATCCCATAGATTCTGATATGTCATTTCTTCATTTTCATTTGATTCCAGATATTTTTAAATTTCTTCATTAATTTTCTTTTACCCATTGGTTGTTCAACAATATATGTTTAATTTCCACTTGTTTGTGGTTTTCCTCTCTTTCTCCTTTTGAATGGTCTTGAGTTTGAGTCCATTGTGATCTGTAAAGATGCTCACTATGATTTCAATCTTTGAAAATTTACTGAACTTGTTTTGTGTCCCAGCATATGGTCTATCCTTGAGAATATTTCATGAGCACTTGAGAAGAATGTGTAGTCTATAGTTTTTGGGTGAAGTACTCTATATATGTCTATTAGTTCTAGTTCTTCTATTTTGTCATTTAAAGATCTTGTTTCTTTGTTGAGTCTCTGTCCAGATGATCTGTCTTTTACTGAAAGAAGAGTATTGAAGTCCCCTACTATTATTGTGCTGCTGTCAGTATCCTTATCTAGATCTGTTATTTGCTTGATATATTTGGGTGTACCTTTATTGGGTGCATAAATGTTAATAAGTATTAAGTCTTTTTGTTGTATTGATCCCTTTATCATCATATAATGTCCATCTTTATAATTTTTAATTTTTTTGGTTGATAGACTACCTTATCTGATATGAGTATAGCTGTTCCTTCTCTTTTGGGTTTGGCATTAGCTTGGAATAACATTTTCCATCCATCCACTTTAAGCCATTACTTGTCTCTCAACCTAAGATGAATTTCTTGTAGACAGCAGAGTGGGGTTATGTTTCTTAATCCGTTTAGCAACTCTTTTCCTTTTGATTGGTGAGTTCAATCCATTTACATTTACAGTAATTATTAATATTTGAGAACTTGCTACTGTTATTTTGATTTTTGATTTCTGGTTATGTTGATCTATTTGTTACTTTGTTACATTTTTGTGATGTACTTCCCTCTTTGATTTAGCTAGTAGGGCCTCTTTTAACATTCTTAGAGAAGGTCTCGTGGTTGCAAACTCTTAGTTTTTGTTTGTTGGGAAAAACCTTAATTTCTCTCTCAAATTTGAAAGAGTTTTGCAATATATAGTATTCTTGGATGGAATTTTTTGTCCTGAAGTATTTTGAAGACATCATTTCATTCTCTTCTAACCTGTAGTTTCTGCTGAGAAGTCTGAGTTTAGTCTGATAGGAGTGTCTTTATATGTTATCTGATTTTCTTCTCTGGTTACCTTTAGAATTCTTTGTCTTGGATTTTTGATAGTTTCACAATTAGTGTGTCTTGGTGTAGTTTTTTTAGGATTTATGTAATTGGGTGTTCTGTTTGTTTCACTGAACTGTATGTTCCCTGCTTGTTCTAGATTTGGGAAGTTTTCAGCCATTATTGCCTTAAAGATGTTCTCTATTACTCTCTTTTTCTCTTCACCTTCTGGGATACCCGGTATGCTAATGTTGCCTTTCTTGATGGTGTCAGATAATTCTCTGAGTGTTTCTTCATTTTGCATTTAATTTCTTTCTTCTTCTTGGCTCCTTTTTGCATTACTATCCTCTATATCACTAATCCTTTACTCTGCTTAGGTTATTCTGGTTCTGTAGCTTTCTAGATTATTCTTAGTTTCATTAAGTATCTCCTTTAAATCCTGTGTTCTGTTAGTTTTTTTCTGTAGAGCTTCAATCTCCACCTGTTGGTACTTAATTATGTTTAAGCTCTGTTTTGTTTATCTGAATTTTCTTTTAATTCTCTGAATTTCTTTATGATTACAGACTTGAATTCTTTATCTATTAGAAAAAACATTCTTCCATATCTTCAAAGTTAATTTCTAAGGAGCTGTCATTTTGTTGTGATTCCATTTCCTGAGGTTTCAGGGTGTATTGTGGTTTGTTTTTCCCCCATGATTTGGGGTCTTGTTGATCTTCTGGTTTGTTTGTTTGTTTTAATTTCTATCACGGAGTGCTCTATTTTTGCTTTATTTTGTATTTTTGACCCTTACAGTCTTCCATAGTGTGTCTCGCTGTGTCAGGGAGTGATGATGGCTCTCAGTTGGGCATGGGCATGAGTTTGGGGGTGTAGTGGTCATCTGTGACATGTAGTTTTGCCGCCTGATGGTGGGGGGAGGTAAGTTTGTTTTGTTGGTAGAACTCTGCTGGCTGGGGTTGTGTGACTTGAATCTGCTATCCACATATGTCCTTTGTATTCACCAAACCATCAGGATTAAGTCCTTTCCATGGACTGTATTTCCACGGTCTTATCCACTGGGTCCTGATTCCCAGGGGGCTCAAGCCCCAGGTGTATAGTGGAGAGTGCGCAGCACCTGTACGTTCCTGTTCTTTCTGTCTCCAATTTTCTCCTTCTGGGATTTTCCTGGCCAACAGTTGCCAACAGAATTCACTGCGACCCCTCCCTTGCATTGTTTGGCTCAGGCTTGCAGCTCCCTGCCTTTCTGAGATCGGGCTGCAAGAGGTTCAGTAGACTGCCTGTGCTCTTTTGGCAGGAGAAGGGCTAGGCAGCAAGGGGATCACTGCTGCTTCTAACCCTGAGCACATGAAGATAAAGCCCAGGTACTGTTACCACCGCCGGACTCCCATTTCCGCAGTTCCCCTTTGTTAGCCAAGAGTTGCCAGCAGCATTGCTCAGTTTGGCTCAGGCTTACGGCTCCCTGCTTTGTCTGAGTTTGTGCTGCTAGAGATCATGGGGCTGCCCGGCCATCTGCGCCGGGAGAAGAGGGACTCAGCAGCGGGATCCTGCTATCTCAAACCCAGGGTGGGTGCTGGAGGTCACCGTGACTGTTCTAGCTCTCTGGAATGTCTGTGTGGCCTGCGCAGCTCCAGCTGGGCTCTGGCAGGGAAGGGAGATTGGTTTGCACGGCGAAACTCCCCTTTCTGGGGCTCCCCTTTGCTGCTGTGTTCTCCGTTGAACCCCTACACCCTCACCCAACTGTAGAGCTGGCTGTTAGTCTCCTTCTGTTTTCCAAGGCGTTCTGGCTGATGCTGAAGCAGGAAAATCCCTTTTTCTCTGTTGGCTCCGAAAAACTGTTTTGTTTCTTTTTTTTCCTGGGTGGTGTCTCAGTGCCCGCTCCCCATAGACACCATCTTTGAATCTCAATATTAGTTTTTATTTTTTATTTATTTTAAAGAAAGGTGCAGGCAGGAGTGAAGGTGAGTAGGTAGGCAGGCTGGAAGAGAAAGGAATAAGAAACATTTTCTTTTTATTTAGCTGCTCACACTTGTTATTTCCCCAGACCTGGGAATTTAACTGGGGACTTTCTCCTTCTGAGGCAATTGACCTAACCACTACTCCACCAGGGCACACCAAAAGCAAGTGTTTTAAATACTTGTTTAATGTTAGTTTTTTCAGTTGTGTCTTTTTTATAGCTATAGAAATTGTATTTCATGAATGAGATATGTATTCAGTTCAAAATCTGTCAGTGGGGTAGAATATTTGAAAACTAGGGTATCTTAGAGAATCCACGATATGTTGTTTCCGTATTTAAGGTTCCACTTGTACTCCTGTGACAGACATGCATCTGTCTAATGTGCTGAATTTTGAACAGGTTGAGGCTAATAAAAGTTGTATCTGTCATTTCACTGTCATTGCCCTCCCTCATTGTCCACATTGTCATACATTGTTAGCTTTGTTCTGGCACTTATTCTGTTGCAGATACTGCACTAAATACTTCATAGGAATCATCTCATTGCATCTTTAGAAACCTTGTTTTCTTCATGAAATAATGTTATCTCCATTTTAAGAATGAAACTTCTCTAGTGTGTAAAGAGTAGGCACACAAATAATTTTGAAATAATAAATGAATGAAAGCTGAAATGATTGATGACCAAGACACCAATAAGGGAATGTTCTTATATCAGTTTGAAAAGCATCTTAGAGAATCAAGTCATTTCTTTCTGGAGGTAGGTTAGGGAAAGTAAGGATTGAATATTAATTTTGATTCTTTAATTACTTACCAGTTTATTACTTTTTGTGCAGCATTATCTTTTAAAATAGATACTGGTTTATTGATTTTCAGTAGAGTTGTCTTATTTCCCAGTTTGACCAGAACTCTGCTGGTTTTGCAACTTTCTCCCAGCATCCTTCCTGGTTTGACATTCTGTCTTGGTTTCAACCACTGTTTGCCGAAAGTTAATTTGGATAAATATGCACCCAACAAACTAGCTCCAAATTGCCAAACAGGGTTATAGGTTTCTCTAACAGGGGTGCTATCCTCCTCCTTCCCTGCCTGATCACCCAGTCAGTCCACCTCAACTTTCCCACTCACCCTCCCCTGTCTTGCCATGTGATACTCCAGTTCATCCTGATTTCAACTCTGAAAATTATGTAAGTATAATTTTCAGGGATACTTCATTGTAAGAAATTATTGCCTTTCCTGTATTGAACTGAGAGACTGGTGAAGGAATTATTTATGGGAGTAAGTGGCAGAGAAGAAAGGGACTAGGAAGAATCAAGTGATTATGTAAATATTTATTATATATATATGGAAATAATAGTATATACACCTTTTGACCATGGGGTCCTGCATTCATTTAGAGAAATATAGATACCACAACTAAATGAAACCACATCTTGCTATCGAAAACTGAAATTCCATATGAGAAAAAAGAAAAAAAGGTTTGAAAGTTGATTACTTCGTGGTTTTATGTGAGTAGGAATTATTTAATAGACTTGACTACTTCGGAAGAATAGAATTTGGAAATTTATTTTTATAGATATGATTGCCAAATGGGTATTTGTTTTGCTAGCAAGAAAAAAAAATAGATGATATTTTTCAAAATCATAGATGCCTCAAGTTCTGTAATTCAGTATCCCCTATGGTTACTAAATTGGGGTGAAAGGTAAATTCTGAGACAGTGCAGAACTCTTCTGTATAGAGAATGCTCCAAACTCTGCATAAACAAGAATTTGTAAAACATTCTTAGCACCTGATGACAGCTGATTGGATGGAAATCTCTCATATGTCATGGTACAACCTGGAGATACATTGCTGGTTGTGATTGAATCTCCACAGAAGAAAGTAATGTAGCAAAACGGAAGATATTAGTCCCTGCTCAGTGAAACCAGACTAGTTCTCAGTCATAGAAACACTTGTTTCACTACTACAGGGAAAAAAAAGTGGATAGAGAATTCAGTGTTTTCTGAGATGTGCTCTGGTTATTTGCACTTTGGATGTGTGGATTAATCATCTTTGTCTGGGCTCTATGAGAAGAAGTCAGTTTCATGCTTTTTCATCCTCTTCAGAGTTCAAATTACTCACTAGCTTTGATCTCTCCATATCATCCTGTAAAGTCCTGATGATCCCAGCTCTGAAACGAAGCCTTGGTAAGACACGACTTGGGGTCTAGAATATGAGAAGGGAATTGCCTAGGATTCATTTGGCTTTACAGAAATTGAGTGCTGCTTTCCTGCTTAATAGATGTGCCCCATGACCCCCACCCCACTAAATCCCAGCCATTTTTGCTTACTGGTATTTCACTTGACTGTGGGTGGTGGTAAGCCATTCATTAAGTCTTGTCTTTCTAAGAAGAAACACTATGTAAGAAAGTAATGCTGACCTGAAGAATGTATGGAGAATAAAAACTGAGATATGTGAGTTTAACTACTAAGAGAATAGATAGCTATGTTAAGAACTAAGATGAAAAGATGACTTATATTTGGTGATGTAACTGTTGAGATTATAGGATAACTGAGAATGATACTTTCTTTTGCTGAAAATGTATAGAATTAAACTCTGGAGAAAGACAAGAGAGAGCGATAATGTATTCCATAGGAAAATGCAAATTCTACTTTTAGAATGTTCTAGAATATTAATATTTCTAGAATTATGTCATGTGATATATTGATTGGTAATGAAGTCTCCAATTAGATTTAATCCTATGTCACTTAATAGCCCACTGAATGTGTGTAAGTTTCTCTACTACTCTGTGCTAACGTGTTCTTACCTGAAAATTGGAATTTGTTATAGCTGTGGAAATTAAATGTGATTGTGGATGAAAAGGCTTTTTAGTACAGTGCTTAGAATGTAGTGAGGGTTCAGTGAGGCATTTCCCATTCAGTTCCTACAACATGTTCATCAGTAGGTTCACTTAATTCTAGCTCCAAAATCTTCTTGAATTCATCCACATCTCTCCATCTCCATTGCCATCGCCCTAGAACAATTGTCCCCAACTAGTCTTCTTCCACTCTTGCTTTCTTTCTTTTTTTTAAGGAAAGGTGCAGTAGGAATGAAGGTGAGTAGGCAGGAAGAAAAAGGAGGTGAAAACATCTTTATTTTATTTTTACTTAGTTGTTCACATTGTTTCCTCCCAGAGAGCAGGTATTCCAAATCAGGAGTCTGTAGCTTGCTCATTCAGAAGCGATTGGCCTAACTGCTGCTCCACCAGGCATGCCCACTCTGGATCTCTTATGACACCTTCACTGTTCGTAGTTAGGGCTGCCATTTAAATACTTTAAGACTTCATTTAATTTTATGCATAATAAGATTCAACGACTTTCCATAACCTTCAGAACGCCAGGTGATTTAGGTCCTGCATGCATCCCTGATTTCATTTCACACCAGTGTGGTCCATACTGGCCTCTCTCCAAGAAAACTTGTCCTATCTCAGGACTTCTGCCTTAGATCTCCCTTTGCCTGAAATACTTCACTGCATCTCTCTGTATCGCTGGCTTCAGGCCTCAGCTCAAATGTCACCACCACATGGCAACTTTCCCAGACTCCCCAGCTCTTTGGAAGATCTTCCCCTCCCACGTGTCACTCTCAATCACATCATTCTCTGTGATTGCTTCATATATTACAACTATCCTACCTAACTTCATTATTTACTCAAATGTTTTATTGCTTTCCCCGCATTAGACTATAAGTGCCAGACCTTTTTCATTGCTGTATCTCAGTTACCTGGAACAGAACCTAGCATATGGGGGATATTCTATAAATGCTTGTTGAATGAGTGTTGATTATTGTTTGCTGCTCTTGTGATAATTTCACATCATGTTTTCCATTATGTCTGACCCATTTTCCTGTTAGAAATATGGAATAAAGCATTTGACATGTTTTAAATGGGTTTATCTAGAATAAATGTTTACTTGGATAGTGGGAGGAGGGTCAAGAAAAGCAAGACTCAAGGCAATATATAAATGACATGACTGCCTTGGAAACTCTGTAATGTGCAGGATATAGGACTGAGGTCCATTACATTTCCCGAGGGACCACTGCTAAGCAGTCAGGTTTTAGAATGTCTTGAAAACAAAAATCATCCTTTCTGTGCTAAGCTATTGGTCATGTTGTGTACAGCTTTGCAAGTATAGGGCTACATGGGTTGTAGTCAGTTTGCTTGACAAGACTCTCACAGCCAGGAAAGTGTCTTCCTATTTCTTTTCTAAGGACTCTGCTTGTGGAGAGTTCAGTTAGTGGTCTAAGAGAACTTAGTGGCCCCTTATGTTTCCAGAGACTGTAGCTGCTGCTTGGATTTCTTTCCGTAGAACTCTAGAATCCCTAATATTCTGTTTATTTCAGTAATTTTTTCTTCATGTGCTGTCTCCTGTGTTTTTGTGGTACTGCAGTCTATAAATTCTCGTACTGATTTTATTTCCAAATATACTCTATTAAAATATTGCTATGAAGTGGCTTTGGTGACAACAACTCTGATTTTCATGTCAGAAACTGGGTTGCTCAGTAAAACAATATCCCACAGGTTGCATCACATGAAATCTGAGGTCCACAATCCTGAAATGCAGGGAAGTTTGCTGCCTTGCATTATAGAAAAACCTGTCACATCTTGGCTTTCTCCATTTGTTCTTTTGTAATCTAAGTTTAAGGGAGAATTTTCAGATTTTCCTCCACATTCCTTTTATGTTTTTCAGGCTTAAATTCTTACTTGTTTAAGTAAGAATTCTTCACTGCTCTATTTGTCCATATTCACTATTCATACCAGAAGTCTTAGAAAGTTTGATGGATAGTTTTTTAAGTTAACTCATCAGTTCAGAAAGGTCTTTGTTCTGCTTTAACTATATAAAAAAAATGGTCAACTCACATGCTGCCTTGAGAAACTAATTGAAATCACAATAGACACCATGAAAATAAGAAGTGGGCCAAAATGACAGCAGGGGAAAGAATCCCTGGTGTGTAGCTAAGTGACAAGAGAAATTAACAACAGATGTTTAGAAGGAGAATAAATCTATTCTAGAGTGGTCATTTCAATTGTTCTCAATATTCTTCAGGGTCCCACAGTGTTATGTCTGTGGCTTCTGAGTACATGTTCTCAGGGGTCCTGTTCAAATGATTGAACAATTGGTATAGCTCAGGCAAGATGGGCCAAAATGGATCACAGTGGATGATAGCTTTAATGCTGGAGCAAATGATCAGACTAGAGCTCTCCCTTTAGTTACTGGATGTCAGGAGGATCAAAGACCCAGGGAGAGGGGCCAGAGTAGCGGGGGGTTTGGGGACATTGGAGTACAACAAGGAGCTGCTGGGGTAGCAGCTACTTACTGAGAAATATCAAAGTTATTTCAATATTTTGACAACCAGTATGACTGTGCTAGCTTATACCAGCTGAATTTTAGCCCTACAAATTCCACTGTAGTTTCTGAAACTACGTCTGTCATGATGCCTGAGACCACATTTGGAGTTCGCCATCCAGCTAGAATTGGCACTGCAGTGGCCATGTTTTGTGTTTGTCTCATCACAGTACTCTTTGTCCTCTTAAGATGGACATAAACTTTTGGGTACATTCAAGCCAAGTAGAAAGAGTTACTGTCGAAGGAGGGGTTACTGGGGAAAACTGGGTCAAGGGGTAAAGCACTGGCAATCAATCACTCATCTCAGCAGAGATTTCAGCAGAAATTTAATGTCAGTCTCTAGTGATAGCAGAGTTCTTCAGGCACAGTTTAGACTAAGTCTGGGTGTAGATGGAGGCCAGCTGCTTTTGATAAATGACTCGACATGGCTGAGTATTCTACAAAGAGAAACCTTCAGTACTGTGAGCATACACAGATGATGTCATGAGTCCTTTAAACGGGTGAAGGCTAATGGATCAAAAGTAAGCCTGACGCCAAAAAAAAAAAAAAAAAAAAATGGCTTCACTGAACGAGAGCTCAGGGATGGAGTTACTCCTTTACACAAGGGATTCAGCAGCCCTTCTCTTCCTCAAGGCCTCCATTCAATGTACTGTTTCAGTTTATTTAGCTTTAACTTGCAAACATTAATGTTCTTAGACTTTTCTTGCCTAATGAATTAGATACACTTACGTTTTCTCTCAATATAAATTTTCCAACGTGTGTAATTGCTCTCAGGTTTATTAACATTATAACATGAGATTAAGGAGAGTGGGTGATAAATCCCAAACACTTGTTAACTCTTGGCAAAATTCTGGTGATCTCAGTATCTCATTGTGCATGATTGGATCTGGTTGGAAGATTTGACTTGGGCTAATGGGTCTTACATTTAACCTTTTAAATGAGTGGCAGGATTTGCAGGTGCATTTGTTCCCCAAAGTAGTTGATAAATGACCCATATCATGACCAAAGTGGATTAAAAGCCTGGAAAGATTTATAGTTTAATCTGTTAAAAAACTGAATGCCTCTGATATTTGTGCAGCCTCTCCTTCTTAGATGTTCTATTTTAACATAGAATAGATTCTAGGAGCTCATTTAAGAGTTTGGTCATCTACACATTTTAAGAGACAGGTCATACTAACTTCCGTCGGACTTAGTTTATCTAGAGTTTGATAGGACGAGGTGAAATAATTAACAATGTACTTGAATAAAACAAGAGACTAAATAAAGTGAAAGAATGAGGACATCAGATCTTAACACAAATTGCCTGAATATTTGTACAAATAGTAAGTTGGATAAGATTTGTTGAAAATAAACCAAGCTAAACAATTCACTGAAGAGCTCTCCCTCTCTTATACCGGAAACAGCAATTTAGCTTTTGGGAAACATGGTAAAATAGTAGCTTGAACCAGTGCCCAGGGCTCTCCAAGATAAGGTAAAAGAAGAATGTATCTCTTGGGTCAGAGCCATTTCCCAGAAAATGCAAAACCACGGTAGAGTGTCTTGGGAGGGTCCTTTCATATTATAATAGAATCCCCCCACTTCACATATACCTTACACCTGGTCTCTAGGGAGAAAGTTGATGTGAAGCTCTTCAGTCTGAATAAGATTTAATTAAGCCGCGTGGGACCTACATCTTATAGTGGTTTCTTAGATTATTATTTCTACTGTTAGTTGGTGCCCTTTGCTCCTGGTGCCCCTTCATTTTTGAACTTGGATAAAGCACTTCTCTGTAGGTGTGAGATCCATAGTCTTGAAGGACTCCTAAAGGTTTGGATAATGAAATTAGGAGTGGGTATTAGCAGGGGAGTCTTGACCAATGGGGAATGGGAGGTGAAAGGGGACTAGGCAGATAAATTTCTTCTTCGGTCCATCTTTTTCCAAGAACTACTCTTCCATGCAAGTCCTCCTGGAAGCCCTTCTGGAGAAGTTCCATGTGAATTGTGAATGTGCTGCTGGGATTCTTCCTGGGTTGTGTGTTGGCATGATGTAGGGAGGAGAGGTAGCAACCTGTTTACTTGTTTGGTGTCATGTAGAACAAAACTGAGGGGTTTTGTTCATCATATTGTAGAGCATTGTTGTTTGATACATTTTCTTTGTTCCCTTCTGCCGTAGATGGCTTACATCTCTCAAACAAAGTGTTAGCACATTAAATGTTTTTTTTCAGGCTCTGCTTTCTAGGGTACTTGAGTTTTGGACGGCAGACTAGTCATTAAGTATTTAACCAACTCCTTAACAGATTGGCCTAATCAATATGTGGCATTATTCTTCCTATGGGAAGATTGAAACTGATTTAAATCTTTTTCATATTCATAGTTTATGCTTGTACATTAATAGTCAATATATTCCTTCTTAGAGTTCAGGAGAATTAAACCTTGATGCCAAAGGCACTTATTGTATATAATTAATTAACTTCCACTCTACGTATTTAGAATGTACCATCCTTGGGATAATTAAGAAAATAGCAAATAATTTTCTGTAGAGTTGAATTCTCTTGAGGACTCCCACTTACAAAGAGGGAGTCTAGATATTTTCCTAAGATTGTTTTCAATCTTGTTGCTGCTGGACAAGAAATTTTTATTTGGCTTATTTATGTTTTTCATTTTAGTCCTTCTTATTTGACTGCTAAGTAACAAAAGAAGTCAATTACATGATTATTATTTACTTAATAATGGTTTCATTACCTATTAAGAACTAGGTCCTAGGAAAACAAAGAAGATTAAAGTTTTCTTTCTGTTCCCTGAGCTCTGTCTAGAGGGAATGTAATGCAGACAAATGTCACACACTATGTCAGCCAACAGAGGTGTGCAGAAAGGGATATGAGAACTGAGACTGAGAAAAAATGATCTTTTCACATTTTATATTAGCTTTGCTTTCGTTCCATGCATATGTAACTTGGTTGTATCTGAGAGAAAACTAAGATAAATTTCTTTTGATTATTCCTATTACAGCAGTTTTTCTGGATTCTTTTTCTTAAAAAAAAATAGCAAAACGCTATCAAGCCCCCACCCCCCAAAAAACCCCTCAGTTTTGTTCTACATTACACCAAACAAGTAAACAGGTTGAAACTTGCTAAAATACCCAGTCTGGAGTCTACCTGCTAGGTTACTAAAGCAAAATTTGTTATTTTTTCTCTGACTCATCTCATGAAAAGAAAAGCAGAATATGAAAAATTCTAAAAATACATCTGATTACACCACTCCCAAACACTGACAGACTAGAAGTTTAATGCCAAAATCCAAAGGTTGTCTGTCATTTGCATCTTTTTTCAAAGAGGCAGATCTTGACATTTTTTTCCTATCTATAAAATTCATATCTATAAAATTATTCATATTCATATCTATAAAATTAGTCTTCTAGAGTGGATGAGTTTATCACTGAAATTTGCTGTTTCAGGAAATATTCTAAAACATTTTAGATAATTTATATGACTAGTCAAATCTTTTGAGGAAACATGGTCAGGGAGACAGGCCATGAGCTCTATTAACTTATATGCCTCAAAGGAAGGGAGAAGTTAATTGCAACAACTGTGCTGTTGAAGAAAAACAAAATAAAACCTCATTTCTGGCATATTATTTTTCCGATAACAGAATTACAGATTTCTGACACTTATAAATGAAAGTTGTCTCACAAAGATAAAGAAGATGAATTCTTTCAGTATGATGAAAAAAATTTAAATAAAGAGAACAGGGACAAGATTTTGTATTAGAATATAATTCCATTCTTGGATCTTAAAAGAATGAAGATTCTATCACAGGTAATTGAGTATGGGAACTGCCTGTAGCTAATAAAGCATACCTGTCCTCTGAGGACTAGGGGCTATGTAATAAGCCTTGTTGAAATCTGGCAGAAGTTCTGTGTTTCTTTTAAATGTCCTAGCAGAGAGAATAAATATTACAACTCGTAAGTCATGATGAGTTAGACCGTGTCCCCAAACATCCATGGAATTTCTCTCCATATTTTCCACTGTGCCTATTGTTCATTTTCATCTCTGTCAATTAATGCAGATCTTCCATATTCTAGACCTAATTCACGGTCACAGTTGGAAAGAATACAAGTCCTAATCAAAGCCTTATTAAACACACAAATCTTCTTAATAGGCATTCATTTCTCTTGGGCAAGTATAGGAAGGGGGATGCAATTTTCATTTCTAGAAACATTCCATGAGAATTGTTATTTAAGCTACAGAAAATGATTTTTTATTATTTTTTTTGTTTACTTACTAAAGTTTATTGAAATAACATTACATTATAGTGTTAGGTAGGCTTAAGGTGTGCATCATTGCACATCAACATCTGTATATGCTAAATCAAGTTTACCATCAACAGTCCAGTTCTATCTTCCCCCTTATAACTGACCCCTTTTAGATGATTTCTCCCTCCTCTTTCCCTTCTGGTAAACACCAGTTTTGTCATATATACTGAAAGTCTATTTTTATTTGATTTGGTTCACTTTGTTGGTTTCTCTATAAACTACATCTGAATGAAATTACATGATTTTTTCTTCCTCCTTCTGACTCATCTCGCTAAGAAAATTTTCTAAATTCTTCCATATTGTAAATGGAAGGATTTCATTATTTTAAAAAGCTGTATAGTATTCCTTTTATATTCTATTTTGTATCTACTTGATCTACTTATCTGTCAATAGACAGTTGCTTCCAGCTCTTGGCTATTGTAAATACTGCTGCAATAAACACGGGGCAGTGGTGGGGGTGCATATATCTCTTCAAATGAGTGGTTATGTGTTTTTTTTTTTTTTGTTGTTGTTGTTTTTGATAAATATCCATAGTAGGATAACAGAATGTATAGAATTTTTATTTTCAACTTTTTGAGCGATCTCCATACTGCTTTCTATAATGGTTGCACCAATTTATATATTGACCAAAAGTGTGTAAGTATTCTTTTTTCTCACATCCACACTTGTTTTTAGTCTTTTAGATAATAGCCATTCTCACTTGTATGAGATAATGTCACATTATTGTTTTACCTATACCCTGTTTTAAGGCAGATTAATCTTAGCTCATTCTAACAGTCCACATTTTTACTGCCCCACTTTTGGTGTCTTCCTGTTTCCAAAAGGAGTTTCTTTTCATTTTATAGAAGTCCCTTTAGTATTTCATACAAGACTGGTTTTGTGGTGATGGCTTCCTTTAATTTTTGTTTATCTTTAAAACTATTTATTACTCTTCCAATTTTAAGTGATAACCTAGCAGTGTAGAGTACTCTTAATTGGAAGTACTTTTCTTTCAACACATTTAATATATCATAGAATTCTTCTCCTTTAGGCCTGAAAACTTTCTGCTGAGAAATCTGCAGACAGTTTTATGGGATTTCATTTGTATGTGACTTGCTTTCTCTAGTTGCTTTTAAGATTTTCTCTTTATCTTTAATTTTTATAATTTTAATTACAGTGTGTCTTAGAGTGTGTCTGTGTGGGTTTATTTTGTTTGGAACTCTCTGAACTTCCTGGAATTGGATGTCTGTTTCCTCCGCCAGGTTAGGGACTGTCTCAGCTATTATTTCTTCAAATAAGACTTCCAACTTCTTTCTCTCCCTCACCTTGTTCTAGAATCGCTATGATGCAAATTTTGTTCTCTTGATGCTATCTCATAAGTATCTTATTCTATTTTTGTTTCTTTTTCTTTTATAAAATAACTAGTTAAGACCAGAAAATAAAAAGCATGATTATATATGTATTTTGCCCTGTGTATGCATATACACAGTGCATATATGCAGTGTTTTGACTTTTTTGTGGAAGGTATCTGGCAGCCTTATTTTTCATATTAGCTCTGAACTCTTTCCTTCTATAAAACAAAGATATTTCCTATTCAAGGATAATTGTAGACATTAGTTAAACGAGGCTACTAACATAATGCCTGTTGTATACATGTGTACATGGTACTCATCCACTCTTTCACTTAGCTTTCAGAAAACCACTGCTCAATTTGGTGGTTCGTTTGCTCATGAGGGAGGTCCAGATACATGTGGAAATGCCAGCACCACTGGAGAATACTGCAATTATTTTTTACACCCCAATTAAAAAATGTAACATTGCTTCATACTATTATATAGGTTTAAGGTATCTATCATCATAAATTAACATCTATATATAATACATTAAGTTTTCCACCATCTTTTCTGGTGTGTTTTGGTGCTTTCTTATCTTCTGTGTTGCTGATTCAATTAGATGCTTTTCAAGTCTATTGTGGAGTCCCACTATTATGTATCATAATCCAGCTATTATATTTTTTAACTCTGATTTCTCTCTGGAACTTTCTCATATTTTCTGTCTTTACTGTTGACCTTATTTTGTTCACCCATTGTTCTCCTAATTTAAGCTAAAGTCATTAACACTGTTGTTTTGAAATCTCTACATAGTTTTCTTAATTGTGTTGCATTAGGATTTTTCTCTGGGGTTTTGTTTTCATCCACTATTTGGGGGTAAATTTCTGTTTCTCATTATGTTTGATATGTTTATTCCTATGGATCAGACTAAATAACTTTCCTTCCCTGTCTTGATATAATGGCATTGTGTTAGGATTTCAGGTTGCAGAGTATAGGTCTAAAGTGAATGTCCAGGATGCTGGGCTTTCTGTTTCTGTGTAGGCAGAACCTTCTGTACCAGTCAAAATGACAGGAGTTATAAAGCAGGCACTGTATGATGGCCTGAAAGTACCCGCTTCAGGATGGGATTCAAAGCAGCAAGATACAAAGAGATTGCTGCTGATGAGTGCCTAGGACTCAAACCTCCCTAGGAGTTGCTGCTATTTGGGCTCAAGGTGAAACGTGCACTCACCCTCCCCTAAATTTCACAGTCAGTATCCTTGGGCTATGACTGTTGCCTCAGCTGCAGCCTATCTGTGATCTTAATATGTTCTGCAAACAAATTCCACCCCCATAAGCACAGGCATGAGGAGTCAGACCCAGGAGCTGTGGAGCCAGGTTACAATTAGACTACTGTCCCAACAGCGCCCATAGGCTGGGAAGTGTTGAGTGCCTTTTGGGGATTTTGGGAGCCAACTACAGCAAAGCAACCCCCTCATGGACACACGAAAGTCTCCCAGTCTTCTACATGGAATGTGGCCCCAGGAAGGATTGTGTCCAGAGTCTGTTCCCAACAATTCTCAGTACCCAATCCTTGGGGGTTGTAAGCTCAGCTTGCCTGCTGATATCCTAGGCAAATACTGTTCTGATATCCATGAGAATCATACACCTGAGGATGAAGTATCTGAGGCCTCCATGACTGATCACTGCTGATGGTGGAGGGACAGAGCCTGGGGGAAATGATTAGCAGGTCTTTGTTTACTGTAAGGCTACCCTTCATTTTTAGTCCTCTCTCTGAAGCTTTTGGTTCAATAAATAAAAATCCATCCATAAGGCCTGTGCATATTTTATCAATTCCCCCTGTGCTCTGTTCTTTGTTCTCTGCTCCTCAGATTCCTATTTTTCTCCAGAGGAAAGCTCTGGAGACTTTCAGTTCTTGGAAAGAGGTTATATCACTGGTGTCCCTCCTGACATTGGGTCACAGAGTGCCAACAGTATTCCTGCTGAGATGGTGTCTCAGCTTTTCCTACCCTTTCTGGTATTTTCTATCACTTTTCCTAGTGAAGAGGCCAGATTTCCAATCATTGGTTCTTTTTAGAAGGTTGTAGTTTGTATCTAGATGTTGTTTAGTTGTGTCTGCAGGTGGGCTGATTCAGTGATCTGGGTAGTCTGCCATGTTGGATGGCGTATAACCCATAACATGTTAATGGCGATTCTCTACAATTTTGTAATTATACCAGAATTCGATGCAGATTTAATTACCCCCAATCTATTGGAGAAAAACATGTTCTGCATTCTTCCCTTTCAATGAGGTCTTATTGTCTCTCAATCCCTCATCATATTTTGAACAAAGTCTATTTTATACTCTCAAGAATTCAGGAAAAACATACATGGCTATTTTTATTTGATGATTCTTTTCTCAGAATCAGCTCATCCCCCCAAATCTCTAGAAAGCAGTCTAGGAGAAAGTTATCTGGAGTTATTTGGGTCAATCAGTTTGAGCCATTTCTGTGTGGAATGAAGCTTAGAGTTTTGGGCTGCCTGTCTACTCAGCCTGTTCCTTGAATCAATGAAAATGTTACAGAATGAAATGGTTAGGAATCTCTTGGTCATGAATCAGAGGTGACTGTCCTGAAAAGCAAAACAGATTCCCAACAAGAATGCGTAAATAGGGATCATCTGACTAATTCCTGGTACAAAATGATGTTTGGCATCCGTACTTTTGGTGGATATTTGTATAAAGGAGCAAAATGGTACTGTTTTGTTCTCACCCTTTCCCATTAGATGGGTACTGAGCTCTCTGGCAGGGGATCATTCATTTGGAATTCAGTTCTGAGACGGTATTAGGCTGGCTTTGCAAGTAATTTATTTTCCTTTGTGTTATTTTATCCTCCTTTGTTCCTGTTCAAAGCCATTAGGAAGTTGTTTCTTGTTCAGAAAACAAAACGACAAGCAAAAATGTGTTCCACCTAGACCTATTCATTGTTTTCTTTAACATGGGACATACTATTCCTGTGAAGCCTTGGAACACATGTTAGGTCCCCAGTGAGAAGCTGAGAACAAATGGCAAGAACAAGAGCAAACTTTGGATAAGAAATACTGACTCACCTAGGTTTAATAGAATTTAATTGCTTTTAATGAGCATATACTATAAGAACTGTCATAAGTTTTAAAAAGAAAAACTTAAATTATATCAACCAACTGTGCCAAATACTAATCTAAGTGCTTTGTATTTATTAACTCATTTTAACTTTTATAATCTTATGATGTAGATGATGTTACTGTCCTCACTAGAATGCGACCTCCATGAGGGCAAGACTTTATTTCACTTACAACCTCCACATGCACTAGCAGAACAATAAATAAATGACCCCATTTTGCAGCTGTAGGAGCTAAGATTATTGTTCTAGCTCAGAGTTTCTTAAACTTAGCACTAAGAACTTGGACCAGACAATTCTTTGTTGTGGAAGATGTCCAGGGCATTTTAGTATGTGTGACAGCATCTCTGGACTCTCCTTGCTAGAGATCAGTATTCTCCCTCTATGACAAGTAACATCCTCTTCGTGCTGTCCTTCTTTTCTCCTTCACCCTTTTCCCCTTCCCTGCTCTCCCTTCCCTTCTCCTTTCCTCCCCTCCTCTCCCCTACCTTCTTTCATAGGAATCAGTCCTGCACCATAATATGATGACTATCCCAACCTCCTCCATCTATATTTGTTCACTAGCGCTACTATAATGAAGTATCAAAGTTGGGTAACTTAAAACAACTGAAGTTTATTCTCTCACAGTTTTGGAGGCTAGTAGTCTGTAGTCAAGGTGGCAAAGTTCTGTCTGAAAGCTCTGTGGGAGAATCTGTCCATTCCTTTTGCTGTTTTTGGCAGACCATGGCATTCCTTGGCTTGTAGCTGCCTAACTCCAGTCTCTGCCTCCATTGTCACATGCCCATTTTCTCTTTGTGAATCTGTGTCTTCATGTGATCTTTTCCTTTCTGTGCATATTTCTGCTCCCTCCTTTTTTTTTTTTAATTAAAGTCACCATCACATTGGATTAAGGGTCAACCCTAATCCAGTATAACCTCATCTAACTAATTACATCTGCAGTAACTCTTTTTCCAAATAGGGTCACATTCTGAGACAGGGAGAGACTTGAATTGGATTGGGGAGGCACATTATTAAATTTAGTACAGCAGAATAACCCCCTCCCCAGCAAATCTCTTGTGTGTCTAATCCTGTCTTAGTATTTGCTTCATGGAGAAACCAAACTAACACAAAATTACAAATCTAAAATTTGTCAGAACCTGAATTTGAATTTAGGATAAATCATGGATACTGTGTTATGTCTCCCAAATCTTCTTTAGGTCAGCTCCTGGGAGAGCTGTTGGCAGACATTTCCCAGCTGTCAGCTATCTTTGGGATTTCCTTGGCTGAAGAGAGTCACCTCATTCAATATCACACCTCTTTCCCAGCACAGATTCCAAACCAGTCTTCAAGGGGATATAAAGATGTGACCTCTCACTTTCAAGTAATTGAATTATACTTCCAGCTTCATAATTCCCTTATTATGTCATCCAGCTCCTTGGCCTCATTTTCACCTAAGGTATAAAGAGGAAATCTCTTATGACTAGCTGACAGAAAAGGAAAGATCCTAAACTTAGTTCACAGATAGGTTGACTCAGAGAGTTCACGGGGAAAGTGTACCTCATTTGCACTAAAGACCACTCAAAGGTGACCTTGAAAGGAAAAAAGGGAACTGTTCCAGTGTGAAGAGCCTGTAATAGCCATTCAAATAGAGCAGTTGTAATGAAGGGGATAGAGGGTATGCATATGCTTAGCAGGAAGGACGCCCACTTAGTGTAGCAGATCTAGCTACTTCCTCAGCACATGCCCAACTATCACTTTAGAAGACCCACCACCTTATGGTGGCAAGTTGACTGCATTGGGCTCTTTTACCCTGAAGGGGAAGTACTTTATTTGAATAGATAGCCATACTTATTCCAGGCATGAGTTTGCCTTATCTGTCTTCAGGGTTTCAGCTTGTTTTCTTGAGACTTCTTTGAGATATTTGAAGGAGCATATGGCCAACTAGGGGTAGGGACCACAGAATATACCTGTTCCTTGACTTATACAGAAGCGCCCATGATTTTTCTTCTCTCATGGGAACATAATTATTTGTTTGATATTTTGTCCTGGATTGAGACATTTGGGAAAAAATGTCATGAGCCACAAGTTATATTTAAATTAACAAACTCTGGAGTCAAGAAGGATAATGTGATGTAGGGTAAGTACATAGCATATTGAATTATGGGAACTCTTACCACTCTACTCATTACTTTCAGTCTTGATCACCTCTTGACCATACATTCCTTTATTAAAAAGATTCTTGAGAATCTATAAAAATCTAGAACAGAGCAATGGAAGTTATTAAACATAGAAAAGTAGGATCAAAGAAGAAAGGTTAAAATTCACATAGAAATTAATTGTATGTGGCATGAAAAAAAGAGTACAAATAAGTTCAGGATTATAGTGTAGTCTATGCTGGGGGGTCCTGGTTATTATTAACTAAAGTTGAAAATAAAAGAGGAAGGGTAGAAAAAATCTAAAAGAGAGAGACCTTTCAAAATTTGAAGTTTCTTAATGACATACAGGAGAAAACGGAATTTATAGGGAAGGCAGATTGCGTGGGAAAGTTTACAATTGAATGTCAGAGGGAAAAAAAATCATCATCTGAGCTGTGAAGCCAAACTTTTGCATTTCTCCAGTTCATAATCAATTTTCTGTGTTGTGGTCTGAATGGGGATCCTGATTCAAAAGTCTGGACATGCAAGGAGCTTGGAATAAAGGATGGCGTGTTTGAGTATCGGAGAGTTTGGAGGTATGAGAAGTGGTTGGGGAAAACATTGTATGTGAAATGTCTGCTGTGTTTTCTAAGGATAAGAGTTATGTTTTCCATCAATTTTTGTGACTACAAAGTAGATTTAAGGTTGCTCATCTGAATGACAATTATCAGAATTATGCTACACGTAAAAGATTTTTCATGATTTGTACTTAATTTGGCTTTTCGATATTTACCCACCCCTAAAGCCATTGTTTTCTGATGATAATGACCAATGCATCCTTTGCCCACTGTTTTCCCCTCATCATACACAACCATTCCTGCTGTCTGGATAGCTCCTCATCTTTCAAAGAACCAGATGAACTGTTGTTTTCTCCATATGGCCTTCTTCAGCACCCAGAAAGGCTTGGCTGGTCTTTTGTATCTACCTCTGGTGTATCCCTGATAAAGTGGCAACAATTTGATTTGCTGCAGAACTATTACCTTCACTAGATTGTGAGTTCCTTAGGCCAGGGTCTGTCATATTTTCTTTCTAGTCCCAGAACTTGACATATAGCAGGTGATAAAATAAATGCTTCTTGAAAGTGTAAATTTAGAAATATGTAATTCTAGAAGTGACTATTCAGGTATCCTCCCACTAAAGTAATCAAATAAGGAAAACCTTTTAAGAATATAGTAGAAGTTGGGTTTGCACAGGGAAGATGTTTATTAAGTATGTATAAAATGAATGTTAAATAACATTACGGAAACTATCTTGTAGGGAACCTGAGACCAAGATAGAAACCCATCTGTTTCTGCTGACAGAGACGCGATCTGGCTCTCATTTTCTTTTCTACGATTTTGTGGTTTAGGTTCTAAATCCCACAAAGTAAACAGCTGATACACAAGACAAATATTGGAAAGTAGGTAATGAGAGAAAATTTCTTTATTATGCCTTCATTGTGTCAGTCAGTTATTTCCATGATGAAATATTGGTCATATTTAAGGAGAAAGGACAAGAATAGTACTTAATAAAAGTGTTGTTTTGGTGGGAGAGGCATTCTATTTTTTAATCCCATATTTTTTGATTAAGCAGTATTTGTGTTCATAAGCTCATTTTCCTCATTCTTTATACAGAATAACAAATCACTAATTTAGACTATTTAACTATTATAAAAGTGAAATTATGTAGAATATTTGAAAAATAATTCAGTTAGCACTTTTTAGCACATTATTAAAGGAAACAGTAAAACAAACTGCCTTGATGGATAAATCTAGTTAAACATGTTTAAATAAACATATGGCTTGTTTTTAAAAAGACCATTATTCCCTTTCATATACAAATAATCACCAGAAAAGTATTTCAAAATTTAGTTCTCACAGGTAGAATCAATGTGGTCTCCTTTAACTTTGTGTGTTTACATGCTATGCTATATATTTGCTTAAACAACTTATTTTGTTTAACCTCTATGCATGTTAAAGACATAAACTTCAGCTCAATTCTGGTCTAATTACTAAGAACAAAAACAAAGAGTGATTATTCTGACGATTGAATTGTCACAGTGTTTGTGTTTATACTAATTCAACCATTTGTGTTACATATATGCTTGACTTGCATCAAGTCATAAACAGTGAAAATATTTGGAAACATTTTTGAATCCTAGGAGAAGAATTTGACCAGCATGGTGTCTTATAGTTAAAACAGAAAGAGGACTGTTTGCATCCTGGTGGTGGTATCTACTTTCTCAACAGATTGTGAATGTGCAGAGCAGGAACTAAAGACCCCTTGCCCTGCAGTGTAAGTAGATAGTGGCACTTCAACTACTCTGCACAGGCAGGAGGTTGGAGCATTTTCTTTCTAGAGATTTCTCATTTTTTAATATCTATATCATTACTTGACAGGTGGATTTCTGTCTGAAATTTTATTTCAAGAAAGCAACCTCCTGCTAGATAATCTCCTTAACCTATAATTGATAGGTGAAATAAATTTCATTTCCCCGAGTTTTGGCAAAATATACTAAAGGTTATCCACTCTAATCTGTGGAACACATTTTTTCTCAATAAATATTTATTGAGCATTTATTATGTGCCAGAAACATTCTGTTAGGGAATAGGATACAATGGAAAATAAAAAGGATGCCATATTTACTTTTCAGTATTAGTCCATAAAGCAGGATATAAGTACAAATTCTCTTCTGTAATAGGATTTTTCATCCTCGTCAAGTAAATTTGCATTGGTCTTCACTTTTTTAGGTGGAAAAAAAGGGATATTTTCTAAGTTATGAAACTTTGGTTTTTTTTTTTTTTTTCTGTTTAAAAAGAGGAGTCGACCTCTTCTGTTAACTTTTTCAGGCTGTAGCTTTTCAACTTGGGAATAGTCACAACTGAGATCAGAGAGAAATTCTCTTTGAGTTTCAAGGGCTAGTTATTACAGATGTGTCTAATAAACCTGTTTCTCCATTCAGCCCTTGGAACTTAACTGCTGATGGTGGGAGAATCTATTCTGAAATTGTTTTCCTTCCACTTGCCAATGATATTGGGATAGGAAGTCTGAAAATTTGATCTGGCTCAAGGGAGATGCTTGCCGCAGGGGCAGAGCTTCCCAGCAGGTGTCCTGGACCCCCAGGTATGATGTATAGTTTAGTTTTATGCTAGGATGCTACTTCCTCTCCTTGTCTGGGAGGCCCTGTGGGGCCTGGGGTGATCTCTTTCCTAGTTGCCCTGTCCATTTATCCTGTTGTAATGTATGAGTCTTTTGTACCATGAGCTTATTATGTGTCATGATCAAGGTTGGGAAGAACTCTCCTAGGCTGTTGCTTAGAGGACTTTAGAGGAAGAGAATTCTATTGCTGGGAAAGGCCCTCTGATGTGATAGGCCCAGGCCTCCCAGTCTTCAAGGAATCATCAAGGAAAGAGAGATGGTGAGAAGGGGCATTAAAATGACCATACAAAATAACATCAAATAGTCTTTCTGTTGTGAGCAGGCAAAAGTTTGGCAGACCTTTTTTGCTTGTTTGAAGAAAATCTGTTTCTTTGTTCACATAGTTTTGGATTGCACTGCTTCAAATGGATTTCTGGTTTTGTTTTTAAGATGTGTGTGTCTGAATAATGCTTGGGGGTGCTACCCAGAATTACCTTACTGTCTTAGAAGACTAAAAGAAGAATCTGCCAGCATCTAACCATCAGATTCTACTATGAAGAGGTTTCCATGGGGGCTGTGTTTGAAATACAGTTCCAATCTGGGTTATTGACCAATGTATATTCCTAAGGAAGAAAAATTTAGAATTGGAAGGTATTGCTGGAAACTGTGGAGCCCACAGATATCCTTGGTAGAGAAGCAGATTTGTTCTAAAGCAGGAAGGATTGAAGTATAGCAGTCCCTCCCAGGGATACAGGAAAGGTGGACTTTAAGACAGGGAACTGAGATTTGGAATTGGGCTATATCCTAAGGGGAATCCCTAAGAGAAGTGTCTGTAGACACTGAATAATTGTACTTAGTGTTAGTATTACTTTTATTCCTAGGTTGTGCTGTGCTCTCTATCCCCAAGCATTTAGCAAAGTCTATGGCACCCCCACTGCCTGGTGGCTTAGATGAAGAACTAAGTGAAGGAGCACCCCTTTAGGAGTGCTCCCTGATAAAAGGTTCTCCTGCTGGTTCTATCTGCTCACGTCATCCTGGTAGGGGCAATCGCATGTTAAGAAAGAACCATGTTCCCATTTTCAGAGGGCTCCCAGAAGCAACACAAGTAGAGACTGAAGTTACCCTCGAAGCCATTGAGAAGATCAAGTGACGGGTCATCAGGGATGTGAGTCACAACTCCTTTGCCTCCAAGAGTGCTAGGAAAGAGTCAGCCTCAAAAGGGGGTGGTGAAGGGAGAAAGACACCAGTCTGCTCCCTCAAGTCCTGGGCACATACATTCTTCCTGGGTCTACTCTGAAGGATGTTGTATCCATCTTCTGAAAGATGTCTTTGGGGAATGCCTGGCAGGAATCGTCAGTCATCCTCATCTAGATGGTGAAATGTTGAGAACCTTCATAAGATATTCTACTGCCAATTATTATATTTTGAGAAAAAAACAGTGATGGCTAATAATAGTTGCCAACTTGACAAGAAATGACCTGGTGTTGAGTTGTTTGGCCAAAGACCCTTCTAGATGCTGTTATGAAGAAATTTTAAAGATGTGATTAATATTTGCCACCAGTGCACATGGAGTAAAGTAGATTCTCTATAGTGAGGGTGGGCTTCATTCAATCCATTGAATTCTGCTTCAAGACAACATAGAAACCCAATCCTAGACTCCTGTCTACTGGCCCGTCTCTAGCTTTATCTTATCTCTCTCTGAATCATATTTTATTTATTGGTCCTCTGGAGAACTCTGACTAAAGCAGGAAATCTGAAAGGAAATGACTTTAGTGTGTGGTATTAGAAATATTCAATATCCTAATAGAATCAGCATATTTTATTGAATTCCCCTTAGAATTCACAAGAACACGCTGCCAACCCCCTTTGTCTGGTTAGGAAACGTAGAATTCTACCCTCAGTCCATCTTCTGGTTGAATATCCTTTGAAAGCAGTGTCTATTTGCCTCATCTCCTTAATTCCTGGGCATGGACTAGAAATGGCCAATGCTTAGACCCTTATGTCATCTGGTGTTGTCTCTGTCCCATTAGCAGCCGCGTGTGGCCGTCTGTGGTAAGTGAACACTCAGGGACGCATGTGCTAATGGAGCATGGCACATTTCAAACACTGTCTGTTTGAGTTAGACCTGAATTGTCTTTGGATTTAAAGATTCTTCTGTGACTATCAGAGCCTTGGGGATGATGCCGGCCAGAAAGAATGTGCCTGGCTGTTATTGTGCCAGTTTTATAATTCATCTTTTAATAATCTGTAATTGGAGAGCTGAGTGGAATTTACCAGACCCTGCCTTGGTTCTCATTGGGTTGCTTTCTGTGTTTTGTTACTGAGCCAAAGCTGAATGCAGCTGTCACCGGTATTCTGGTTCACCCAAATATCGATGATAGCTACTCCTGCTTCACATGGAAAGCATCTATTTCATTATCTGTAATGGAAAACTGTGATTATTGACATTACAGCTTTATAATGAGTAGAGCAAAATGTGGCTATGATACTCCTAAATGATGTGGGGAACAAGCTGTATCTTTTTCCTGCCCTAGTCTACTTAGGATTCTGGGCTGGTCTTTTTCATCTGGTCTTTACAGAAAGAGGGAGATGTATTTACTAGAGAATAATTAAACTCACAGAAGTGTCCAAATGCTGGCAGGCTACAGGCATCTCCATCACCACCCAAGAGCTTGTTAGAATCAGTAAAACAAAAAAGCTGGGGCTTCGAGTCTGAGGGGGTAAATAGCATAAGGAATTTTCTTGTATTCTGTCATATTTCGCTGGCATTTGTGGATTTTAGTCACTAGCAGGTCACACCAGAGTAATACGTCCTTCACACAACATGCTTTGGAGAAGAGTCTGGGAGCTGGTCCACCCAGGAGTGGCCATCTCATCATTGCAGGAATGGAAAGCTGCTTTAATCCTTGTCAACCACATCACAGGAAGCTCTGTGTAGCACAAACCCAGTGCTTTGTTTTCCTCTTACATCATCCCTTTTCTGTTCTTATGTTTTAGAATTTGTTTGCCCTGGATGGGTTTCTGGCTATTGAATCAAATTCTCTTTCTTAAGATGTGGGATCCCTGAGTTGCTCAAACAGACATGATTTTATTTCCCTCTAAGGGGATGTTTGGAACCATTGCTTGGTGGTCTTGGAATAGCTATGAATTCATCTGGGGCTTCTCTGCACCCACCACAGTTGGGATGTGTGGATGATCATCTGTTTGCAGAGGATGCAAGGATTTTGTGAGAATCAGTCCTTGGCAGGGTAAGATTTTTTTTTTTATCAAAGGCGGGAGGAAGATTGAGTCCAGATCTAGAGCTATTATGAGACTCAAATTGTGCCTGAGATGCTGGAGCGCATCTAGGCTCAGAGGAGGAGACAGCTGTAAGTAAAACCCATGCCTTGGTGCTCTGTGACACATCGGGGACCAGGGATACTGCTTAGGGACCCATCTATCAGAGTAGCACCAAGTGAGGGAGCTTCCTCTTTCCACAGGAGGTCTGCAGTGCCAGGAGCAGCCGTGGGTAGCAGGGGTCCTCCTATTGTCTAATCTCCGCATGGTGGTGAGCAGAGGCCTGCTCTACCTCCAGGGGCAGAAACACTGAGTCACACAGCGTGTGTGCTGTGGGGACAGCACATATGAGACTCCCTGCAGAGATGCCTATCAATACCTGGGCTGGGGCTTGCTCCTCAGACCGCCGAGGATTTATTAGCACATTGGACTAGAGTCAGCAAAATGGGAAGATGAATGTCAATGTACTGGATCATATTGTTCAAACAGTATGGTAATTCCTAGGGGAGCCTGAGTTCCATGAGAATGTTCCTGAAAGAATGGACAATATACCATTACCCTTCTCATATACTTGCCTTATGATGTGGTCCATCGTGGGTGGGCAGATCCTTACTCTGTGTATTCACAATCTTTAGCCAGAAAGCCTGAGTCAACTTCCTTAAGAAAGGCTTCTGGATTTCGCAAGCGAACCCTGCATCTTGATCCTAGCTATTAATAAGATTAGTTTCTGTTTTAAAATAAAACCAACATCTGAAATTTGACCAGCTTTCTCATAGCCTGGTGGCTGATAAAGAAGCTTTTTTTCAAGGAGTAACTTTTGTGATTTAAGTGCATTCCCTGAAAAGAAAAACTAGAGAAAAGTTTAGGAGACATAATCTTTCAAAGATATATTCAGAAAAACACTGGGTAAGAAAGCAAGTGATGAAAGGAAGGTTAGACTGGGCCAAGTCAGTCATATGATGACAAAACTTGTCTTGTTTAAATTTGAAACTATCAGTTTGAGCTGATCATGCCATCTGAAAGCATGTTCTTAATTTCTGAAGGCTTTGTTAGAAGAAAATCAGAATCATTGACGTTTACCTGTACGTTTCAGAACATTTCTATTCGAGGAGAGATTGGCTCAAAGTTCGAAAAATGTATCATGTGATTTCCTAAGAACCCCTTATAATGCAGTATGAAATTATGCTCACATGCTCTGAAGGGTTTCTAAATAACTCTGGCCACATCTTGGATATTCATTGTCTGAGAATGCATAATTTAAGAAATTGTAACAAGATGGAAGAATTGTGTTTTGAAGGGTTCTGAGGGAGTTGATCTCCACTCACTTGAACGTTTGTTTATGTTCTTTCAACAACTGCTTCCTTGACCCCACTGCAAACCCCCCCACAATTTTCAGAGCTTTCAGCATGGCTTCTTCCAGCTTAGATTGTTGATCTGTAATATTGTTAGGAATTTGTTGATCCATGGAAATCTTGCTTCTCCTTTGATTCCATGAATTTAGGGCCTGCTTTCTATTTTTGTTTTCAGCTGGTTTCAGTTTCTTCCGCAGTTGGTAATAAGTGATAATTAAGACTTTAGTTTAAGGCAGAGGTACTAATCTATTCCTCAAAAAATAGGCAAATTTGATGTATCTCTGGTCAGTGAGTTTTGTAGTATAAAAAGCTAAAAAAACAAGGACGTAGGGAATTGTTCTTATTGAATGTGTCTTGAGAACTTGTGCCTAAATCTAATGACTAATGAATGGGTATCTGGTTGTTTTTTGAGAACCTGGGAGCATCCTTTACATTCCACTATTTGCAAGACTGGTTTTACTTGTGGGTCCTCCAAGAAGCTAGCAGTTTTCTCCTGGTGTTTCATATGAATCTGTGGTTTGGGGTTCTGGACTTATGCTTTGTTTACAGGTTTGTTTCCTTCTGTTCCAGTCTGAAGAAGTTGGATGCAGATGAATTTATGATAAATTAAATTAACTAACTTTAGCTCTTTAATGTTAGCAAACTAAACATATTTTAATTTACAAAATAATATGTTTACAAGTGTAGGTTCACTCTTGATCAAATAACCTGAAAATGCACCATGTCCACCACCAAATTTCAGATAGCTTGCCACCACTCTCCATTGTACCCCCACTATCCTTTGCTCCCATTCCCTAGCTTCTACCCCTCTGGTAACCTCAACTCTGTTGTCAGTATTCAAGAATTAGTTTTGGTTTTATGTTTCTTTATATTCCACATGTAAGTGAAATCATCTGGTATCTGTCTTTCTTCTGATTTACTTCACTCAGCATAATCTCCTCTTATTCCATCCTTGTTATTGCGAATGACAGAGCTGCATCTTTTTAAGGGCTGTGTAGTATTCCACTGTGTACATGTACCACATCTTCTTTATCTAGTCATCTGATAATGGACACTTAGATGGCTTCCATTTATTGGCTATTGCAAATAATGGTTAACAAACTTAAAGATTTTTTTTTTTTTTGCAATACTGTTTTATGGTGAGGAATGGTGAAATAATTCATTTACTTGGAGAATCCAGGTTTTTCATGTATTAGCTGAATTTAAGTGGGGAGATCTTGTGTGGTGCAGCCAGAACTTTAATCTGGCCAGTTGGCTAGTGCATCCGATTTCCCTTCTCCCATACTCCTGTCTATTCTGAATACAATATTTCTTTTCTACTTAAACATTGATTAAAGAAAGTAGAGTAGTGTGACTGTAGATTTCATCAAAAGGATATAGCTTGTTCAAAAAGGAAATGCTTCAAGAAATACTTCTAGATTTTTTCCAGTGGAAATGATATAAATGCCCACAATTCTCAGGGGAAAAGATAGATTCCCTGGTAGCAATGCAGATTTAATATTTCTCATTTATGAAAGAGATGACAATTTAGAAATAAAAGCCTCATATATTCAACACTTTCCTTAATTTTCAAAGTTGATTTGAAAAGGCACATACATTGGTGTTTCTGAATTACATTTGTCTTCTTGTTCAATATTTCTTTTGCTTTTATTGTTTATTCCCCACAGAGCATTTGCAGGCACCAACCTTCATGAGGGCCAGACTGAAGCAAGCGTGAGGTCAGTACCCTGGCAGGCAGGGGCAGGGAGTAATAGTGAGGACCTGGGTGTGCAGGCCATCCTGTGCTGGAGGCCTTTGAGGAGCGTTGGCTGGGAGGCAGGGGTATAGGGTAGGAGGAGTACCCAAATTAGCATAGCAGAGAGGTCATTATGGGAAGAAAATGGAGTAAGACTGGGAAGAGCTAAGTTTAAAAGACTAAAAGCAAAAAGATGAGAGAACTGAGAAGTATAAAGGAGGGAAGGGACAAACATTAAAAAGGGAAAATGGATATAGCAAGAAAGAGCTTGCAGTTGCTCTGCTGCTGTGGATACTTCATTTCATCATCAATGAAGGGTAGGTGAGATGTGGTGGGACAGAGAAATAGAGTGGAAAGGATTAGGAAACACAAAGACACAAAGAGATAATTTAAGTGAGTGATGTATTAAGTCCATGAGGACTGAAGGTAGGTTATGAAGAAAGGGGCTGGCCTCTGTTTGTTCCATTGTGAATAAAAAGTGATGAATATTAATACTGTCATGCAGACCTTAATGATGGGATGTGTTCCGATAAAGGTGTCATTAGGCAATTTCATCATTTGTGAATGTCCCAGAGTATAATTACATAAACCTAATTGATAAAGCTTACTACATACCTCGGCTATATGGTATAGCCCTGAGGTTCACCATTGCGTATGTGATTTGTCATTGACTAGAATATTATTAAGTGACATATGACTGTTAGGACAGAGCAGAGGGTTAATCTCAGAGGGTAAGGAAGAGTTTTCCAGAATGTTCTGCTTTTGCATCCCCTTCCCCCACCGTCCTGTGTCTGTTACTGAGAGCAGGAATGACGGGACCATGAGGAAATCCCTTTCCCCCCTCACAGCTCAGAATGGGGTTTGTGGGGACAGGTGAAGCTGAGGCAGCACAGTCCTGCTAATGGTGGAGACACAGTGCCCCAGAGAGAGCTTGTGGAGCCTGACAGTGCGTGTTTGCATGTTAGCTCTGCTACTCCTGTCTCTTTGACCTTGGGCATGTGATATATCTTCTCGGGCCTCAAGCTTTTCATCCATCAAATGATGATGAGAATAAATACTCGGTTACTGCTCAATTACTGCTGAGAATGCGATATTGTGCAATGCATTTGAATTGGATTCTAATCTCCCCTCAGCCCACATTGGTAAACTGCCTCATGGACGTTGGAGTTACTGCTTCATTGGAATGCTCTGGAAGGCCACTGTGGAGCATAGCTTGCCTGGTCCCACTTTTTCCACATGTAGAATTTCGTCTGTCTCCAGTACAGATGACCTACAGTGCCCTGGTGTTCTTTCTGTTGGACACACCTTCAAGTGAGCGGTGCATGTCACACAGCTTTTTAGGCTAAGCTCTTTAATAATTCTATAATCTAAGTGCACACAATAGCAAACCTAACTGTGACTTCTAATTTTGACTATAATAAGCATATACTTTTTCTATAGACTTCTTTCATTGAGTCAGCTATAAATGATGATGGTGGAATAACTGGTAAGTGAATTGGTATTTTGGTACCTGGAAACATTGACTAATACTCATTAAATTCCATAAGACTTGCTTACCTGTGGAGTCTTAAAAATAAAATAGTTCAGATTTTTCTCTTTTATATGAATCAGTGGTTTTGGAACTTATGTTTTACTTTTAGGTTCTAGGTACACACTTCCTCTTCTTTCAGGCTTAGAGTTGAGAATTTATTTTCTTCTAGCACGGTACTCTTATCTGCTCATTTTGGTCATCTTCCTTTTCAACTCTTAGTGACTGGATTTTGGTTGTTATTCACTTTGTCTGAGACTCAGCTTTTGCCTCTGTAAAACGGAGTTAATAAAACTTCTTTTTCCAATCTATTGTGAAGATTAAATGCAACTATGCAGTTGTTAAGCACTTAGAATATCTATAGGAGAACCTCAATAAGTAAGTCATAAATGAGTGCAGCATAGACATATTTTTCATATGTTTAAATTATTTGTTTACAAATGATGTGATGAGAGATGAGCCAGAAAAGATCACTTCACCAAGAATGAGGAGTTTTCAGTTACAGGCTCACATGGAATATTTTGTCCCATACCCATTTTCTCAGAGTTTTCTTCCCAGTTACATTGTTGCTGTGGATATGACCACAGCATACTGGATGTGACCATATTTCTGGGTTGTGAGTGGCTGGTAGAGGGATGGGCATCTGAACAGGACTCACTCATTGAGGCTATTTCCAGAAATCTGTGAACTTCATCTGGGCAAGTCAAGGAAGCAGATTGAAAAAGAGAGAAAAATCACAATGGAGCTGCAGGAATGGAGGAGAGGGAAACTGAGGTTGCAGACAGGGATTAAAAATCAGTTCTTTCTGGTTCCCACACCTGCTTATATACTGCCCTTGAGTTCATGGTGGCCTCCCATGTCCTTTTTAAAAATTAATTTTTATGGTAGGAACATTGCATTATTACATATCTAGGTTTAAGGTGTGCATCATTGTAGATCAACATCTGTATATAATACTTTGAATTTGCCATCAAGAGCTCAGTTTTTCCTTCACCATATAATTAACCCCTTCCACTCAATTTGCCCACCACTCTTCTTTCCCCACTTGCAGCCACTAATTTGATTTTATAGTCTCAAGTCAAGGAGAGTGACACCTCCACTTTTGCTTTTAGTTTTCATCAGGATTCTGTTGCTATTCAGGGTATTTTGTAGTTCAAATAAATTTCATGAATTTTTATTTCTGTGAAGAATATCTTTGGAATTTTGGTGGTGATTGTATTAAATCTATATATTGTTTTAGGTAATGTGGTCATTTTAGCAATGTTACTTCTTCCAACCCATGAGCATGGGATATCTTCCAGTGGGAAATCTTTTGCATCTTCTATTTCTTTTAATAATATCTTCTGGTTTTCAGGGTACACGTTTTCCACTTCATTGGTTAAATTAACCCAAGATATTCATTCTTTTTGGTACATTTGTAAATTTGTAAATGGATTATTTTCCCGAGTTTTCTTTCTTCAAGTTTGTTACTTGCATATAGAAATACAAAATATCATAAATATTAATATTGTAGCCTCTTACTTTACTGTATTTGTTATTTCTAGAAGTTTTTTTTTACTGAATTATTTATATTATAATGCCACCTGCAAATAATGATAGTTTTACTTCTTCCTTTCCAATTTGGGTGACTTTATGTCCCTTTCTTGTCTATTTGCACTGGCCGGGATTTCCGACACTGTATTTATTAACAGTACAGGAAGTAGATGCCCTTTCTTTGTAACTGATCTTATCAGAAAAATTTTCGGTTTTACCCCACTGAGTATGCTGTACCTCAGCATAATAAATATTAAATATGACAATGCTTTTCTCACGATAGTTATGATTCATCTTTTCTGCTTAAATTCATCTGAGCTGAAATTCTGTTGCTGGTACCTAAGGGACCTAATATAATGATTTATTAAATATAAAATATCTCAGGACCTCAGTTTTTTCATCTGTGAAAGGAGTAATGTAAACTGAATGATCTCTGTGGATGCTTTGATTTCTATGACTCTGTGTGTGTGTGTGTGTGTGTGTGTGTGTGTGTGTGTGTGTACAGGAGGTAATGGCAGGGTGTAAATAATTATTACAAGGTTCTCCATCTGCTGTCAGATAAATGTTGAATGGGCCACAAATGATAAATGGAACCAGAAACTGAATTTTTTGGACAATAAACACATTGAGGGGGTTGCCAGTGTCTCTATGACATGATTACGTAAATATTAGAAACGCAGCTTTCAATTACTTTCTTCAAATCACTTCTTAACTCTGGGTGTTGTTGATGGCATAGGTGCAAAGAGGCTTTGTAAATCATCATTCCAAGAAAATAAGGACACACACTTGGAAATGAATAAATATGATGCTCCCTAATTAAGTAATTTAGGCACCATGTGATTGTCCCTGAACACTGAATCTGGAACAATTCTTTTCAAAAATTTTTGAGATGAGTGGTGTCCTGTCTTTGCAGCAGGAAGGATGGGTACACTGCAGCTGTCCCTCCAGAGGGGAATGTGCCAGGTGCAGTATGACATCCTGGCCCCTTGATGATGATTTATGAGCTTTGAACTTCAATTACCATGTGCTTGATGGAGATGTAATTTGTCATTGTTTTAGCAAATGTACTTCCAAATATTAAAAAATTAAACTCATCCCTATCTTAATAATGGTTTATTTTTAAGGGAATTTTGTGCTAATCACTGTAGATGGATGACATTTACTTCAAACTGGGCTGAAAGAGCAGTGGCTATCTTCGTTTTTGATCTGGAGTTAGTTTTCATTCATTCTAAACTCGGTTTTTCTCCCTACCACATGCACCAAAGAGCCATTAGTCATTAAGTGCTACTTGAGTTCCATATATAGGATGGAGTCAGCTGATTAAGGGGGTAACCCTCTCTTATCCCATAGGCTGTCTTGATTAGTGGCTATGAGCCAGACTCTGCTCCTGAATGGCTTGGGTTCAAATCATAGTTCTGTCATTTTTCACCTGTGTTATCTTAGAGTTATGTAATGCTTCTGCACCCCAAGTTCCTCACTTACACTATTAGGATAATAACTTTGATCGACTGGGTAAATATAAGCCAACTTCATAGACCAATGCCTGGCTCCTAACAAGAGCTATGATTAGTTTTACTTAGAGACAGTGACTAATTTCTTCTCTCCCACTCTCTACAACCATCTCAAAAAGAGATGATCTTAAAATACAATAAGGTAAAAAATGTTTGATGTCTGTTGATTTTCAAAGAATGGATGTGAATGGGTACTCAAATTGAGGTCCCTGGAAAGGAGCCCCAAACCCTCCCTTCCTGGTAAACTTCCAGTTCCAAGGAGGAAGCTGTGGGACAGGTTGAGAGATTTGTCTTTTCATTCTAATTCCTGCTTCCATTCTTCCTGGATCCCTACACGACAGGGTGCCCCATGGAGACTCCCAGTCAGAGCCATGACACCATGTTTCCTCGGTAACAATGGTGCAAGTGTACAACGGGTTTACACTAAGCTGTCTTTTGATTTTTAGCAGTATGTTGATAGAGATCAGGGTTCAGGTGAAAGAAATTACCTATCATTTTTCATTATCCTGGGTATCACTCACCCACTACAAAGAATACGACCAAGGCAGCTGTGAGGATGCAGAGTATCAGACCTCACACCAGCTGGCAAATCAGAAGGGGTGTTTTCTGGCTCAGCAAACATGATGTTAAGTAAATTGTTGGTACTGGCTCCTGTAGCAATTAGTCTAGCTTTAGGCAAAGGGAACTTAAGATGGGGAAAATGAAAACTTGGTATCTAGGTCTCACAATCTTAAAGAGAATTTGCAGAGTGGCACTTACTTTCTCCAAAAGGATGATTTGGGAAGGTTTTATATTCATCAGCTTGCTGCATTGTGGGGCAAGGCTTTATGGGTCCCTCGCATGTCTACCTGTCCTGTGCGCAGAGACACTGGCTGCCCTTTGTTCTGGACAATCTTTCCAAGAATGTTTATGGAATGATTAGCTTGGAAGATAGTGTCTCCCTCTTGGGCAAGGAACAGGCATGCCTATTGTCCAGTATAATAAAGATCATGTCTGCCCCTGGAGAAAGGTAGGCATGCTTATGCTACATATTGCATTGTGATCTGGATTCTCTCATGCTGGCTTCCTCTCTTGTATTGTGACCTACTACATGTGCGGGGGTTATCTTCCCTGCTTAGCCCCAGAATTGGGAATTGGAGCTTGAGGAACTGGCACAAATGAATACCAACGCTCTGGCTATTGCTATTGTGGTGCTAATTAACTGTCCTTCATCTCTGACCTGGAGTCTTGTGTCTTCTGCTAGCATCCCTGAAACTGTGGCAGGCTAACGTGTTAGCTTACAGGCAGGATAAGCTCTCTGATCCTTTATGATTCTGACATGCATTCTTTCTAGGCTTATTGGGGTTGCGGAGCATGTCATAGCTTATCGGTGATCCACACAACTGGATTTGAGTCTCAGTAGCACACGCTAGATGCATGAATAAAAAATCTGTTCTTTCTGCCAGCTTTCTGATCAATACCACTTTTGGGATAACTTTTTTTTTTTTTTATTACTGTTTAACAATTCATTATCTTTGCTAGGGTTTGAGATTTAGCATGATAACTTACACATTTCATGTCTTTCCTGGAAAAATTTACTTCCCCTCTCTAAGGTTTGCATTAGTTTCACCTACCTAACCCCTTCTGATAAAAAATCCAAATCTCGAAGATTCCCTTCCTGAAAGACAGTTCTGTGTTCGTTTAGTTTTATAAATAGTAAATGAATGAGGACTTGTACATCCTCTCCAAGGCTTCTTTGACTCAGTATCTCCTATGCTTTCTGTTATATCATTCTACTTTTTCCTGATCAAAAGAGTAATCACTGATATTTATTAAAACTTTGTGTGGCCGGGAACTGAAATATGAGCTTCTCCATGAGCGAGGTTCTTATATTATCATATTTCCACACAGGTGAAAAGCAAATACCCGGAGTTGTAACTGATGTGTGTACTCCAGAACAGCCAGTAAACAGTAAAACTGCATGGGGAACCCCCGTCTGTCTTCTTAACCACCATATTTCGCTGCCTCCCAGGAAAAGCCTGTCCAATTGGTCTCCAAATAACATAGTAAATGAAAAAGGCTTTATTGAAATAAATTATGCTATATACAAACCATTCATTTTGGATTTTAAAGGTGACTTAAAGTCATTGCAATTGAAGCCAAGATTACATAGTGTTGATTCTCTATTGTAAAGAATCAAGAAGAAACAGTTTTCTTCCTTGTTATGCTTTTTTCAGACTTGTTATTGTGGCATTTGATGATGTTTTAAAATTAGTCTAGAGATCTTTTCCCTCATCAATGTTGACTATGAATGAATAATTTATTCATCTTGGCTTGGCCAAATTGAGACTATATTGCTTATATAGTGATGATAATTGTATCAAATAATTTAACCATAATGTAACCAGGGATTCATTTTCTTTTATTTATACCAGTGCTAGGTATAAATGATTGTCAGATGGTCTGCCAGCTGAGAATTATATTTGTCTCTTTGTTTGCTTAGTTGTACAAGCTTTATCTGTCAGAGAATTCTTTTATTTAATTCCTTTGTTAGACCTCTTAAGTTTCAATCAGTAAATGGTACACAATATTTGAGCTGTTTTGTTTGTTATAATATTTATGAGCCATTATTCCAGACAAAAGGGATAAAAGCCTTACTGAGGCATCTGTGGTTCTTCACATCATAGACAGCAGTGCAAACGAAGAGGACTGGGATGGGTCAAGTATGAGTTTTAGCTCAGCTCCTCTACCTCCTAGTGATTTTGATGTGTTTATTAATCCTGTGAGTCCATTTTATTCATTTGTAAGATTGGACAATGCTATCTAATTCAGTATTGTGAGATCAGAAATAATGAAATTAAGGTAATGAACATATTGGGTTTTCAGGATGATGATCGTTGCTGCTTGTAAGGAAACTATGATCAGTGTTAATAGTAACGTATGTGATTGCTAAGTGGCTCCTATGTATGACTTATTGCTCAAAACAATAAATGGATTTCATTTTATTTTCTCCTGACAATAGTGATGTAAGATGGGACTGGGGATCATTGTTTCCTCATATCACACATTAAGTTGCAGAGTTGGAATTTGAGTTCATTTCCTTCTGACTCCACAATTCACACTCCTGATAACCATAGTAATAAGATTTCATCCAAAATAAAATAGCACAGTCATGATGTTTAACAGAGCACCAGGGAATGTGCATGCAAATTTGGTATTGCCCAAGAAAATGCATGAGACCTCCTCACTCTGAAAATGACATCTCTCTCTACTCATCTCTTAGATCACCTTGCAGACATTGCACTAATATAAATGAATTATAAGTTTAATTAATTCAAGTTTGATATTAAGATGATTAGTTTCTGTTGCAAAGAGTGAATCTGAATGTATTCCAAGATGTAAGGAAAATGTAGTCAAGGCCTAAACTATCCTCTTGCCTGTCAGTGAAAGTAATGGGGTGTGTGTGCGTGTCTAATGTCTCCAATAGATCTATTTAGATATATAGTTATAGAGCCTTACTAACTAAATAATAATGATGGAAAGAATACCTTCTTTTTCCTAGCTGATGTTAATATTTATCTTTCTTGAATTTAAGATTCTCTAAATGCAAAAAACCCAAATTCTATCAGAAGTAGGTATTCCATACCAAGCATAGAAGTCATAGAATGTCAAACTTTAAGAACAATTAGTTTGATCAAGGACCCTTCTTGTTTTAAAACATTTGCTCTCTGTGGCTTTAGAACATGATTTTCTTACCCTAGGTACCATCTGGGATGCCTAGCTACTTCTATGGCATATTAATGCTGTACTTCTAAGGCAAATGGATTAGCATTTTACAAGACTCACAAAAACCCTTTCTGATGTCTTATGAGCACAAAACAACAATTGCCATTTAACATAAATTCTAGTCTTATTGCTAATATTTTCCCTCTATTCAAATACTTCCATTAACTCCTTAACATTTTGAAAACCCATCACATTCTCTTCTTTCATTTTGTTCCATTATCTTAAAATGTTCATTCTCTTCTTCTCTCTTATTGAAATTCTTTCCACCTTTCCAGAGACAGCTACAAAGTCATTTTTTCCTGGAGGTCTGACCGTTTGCAATGAGGCAAGTTGGAAAGTTTTTCTAGCTTTGTAGTACTAGAGTTTTTCTATTAATTAGACACTTACCTCAAACATCTTCATGTTGGTGAATCTAAATGTGCATTCTGATCTTCTAGAGAAAAAAAACCTTATCTGCACATCTTTATTGCTGCATAATGTTTGAGAGTCCTTCACAAGCAGTGGTAGATGCCCCGTTTAGCTTTCTTGAAAGAATAAATAAATGAATGAAGGATATTCTCAAAACCAAAAGAGGACCCTTCTGGTGGCCTAGCAGATAAAGGCACCAGACTCAGTCCCCATACATTTCAGGGTCCCAGGTTTGAGACCCAGGGCCAGGGGGAACAACCAAGATGAACAACTAAACAAAATAAATAGATGTTAAAAAAAAACCAAAACCCCAAATGACAAATACTGTTGTAGCAAGAAAACTGCAGAACCCTGGTGTGGAGGTCCAGTACCATTGCCTGTTACGGATGTTACTTGGGAAAACAGTATTTACCCTTTCTGAACTCAGTTTCTTCATTTGTGAAAAACACAAGTAATCCTGCCTCTATCCTTGCAATGCCTACCTAGGGGATAGTTGCAGAAAGCAAATAAAGAACTGTAGACATACACCGAAGTGCACTGGAAATGCCAGACTAAGCTGTTAGATGCCTGGGTAGCTGGACTAACTAGCAAACATTAGACATTTTAATAGCAAAATTTCCACACTATTTTCTCACCTCGTCCAAGAATAGGTTATCAAGATCTTGTATTATGTAACACAGGGGGTCCACTTATTCTCTCACCTGTTCTTCTGTTCATTCATTCATTCATAAATATTTATAAAATGCCTCGTCCATAGCAGATATCACAGTAAGAGGCATTGGGACTATTAACTTAAAAAGACAGAGTTCCCTGCTCTCAAGAACCTTGCATTCTTGTAGGGAGACCTAAAATAGACCGACCTGCAGACCACTGAGTCCACAAGTTTGAGATAGTGACAAGTGCCAGTAAGCAAGCGAAATAAGGTAACATACTGAGAATAATGGGGATGACCACTGTCAGGGCGGAGTAAGCAGAAGGAAGAGAAGGAACATGCTCTGCAGAACCTTGTGAACGGTCAGTGCTAGCACTCTGAAGTGGGGCCAGACCTGAAATGCTCAGAGAACATCGAGAAGGCCAGTGATCTGAAGCAAAGCCAGCTTCAGGAGAGTGGAGGTACTGACTGGTGGAAAGGTGATCTGTTTGCTCAGAAAGTTCAAGAAATAGGAAAGCAATGTATTTTCTTTGGCAGTAAAGATCAAAGAGTTTAAGACTAGACTCATTCTGGGGAAAACTTAGCTCTTTGGCTAATACTTTCCAGTGTTTACATTGACATTACTATACTCACAGGGATTTTTGAGCTTTACTATTTTTAAACTACTTTAACATTAACTAAAACAAGGGGATCTTAACATTGTCCATGATTGCCAATATTTTACTAGAATATTATTTTTCCTTTACATGATTGCAATTATTTTGATAATTGGCTGCACCCTTTGCTGTCATTTCATTATAACTGATATCTAATGGAAAATCCGAGTTAAGATATTTAATTTCATGCCATGCGGAGTCTTTTTTTCACTAGGAAGTACTCAGCTCTCTGCAGGTACTAGTTGAAGGGGTTGGGGAGCAGCATTCCTTCCGATTTAGACACAGACACTCACAGAAAATTAGATAAAATTGTTAGCTGTGATGAGTGCTGAGAATGAGGGGTTATGTGGTATTGTGTGATTTCTTAAGAGTTGGAATTGATCAAGTCAGAAAGGTCAGAGAAGGGTTAGCCTACTTAAGTATTATATATCAGCAGTCCCACTTTCATAAGCAGATTAGAATCATCTTAATAAGCTTCTATTTTCTCTAAAACCTTACCTTTCCTCAGAGATAAGTTATATGTAAATAAATATATATTATAGTACTTCATATTGATTTGGTTATTAAGAACTTTTTTTCCCCTTTGTCATTTGCTTCCACTTTTAATTTGCTCAGCAAATCAATATCCTTTCCTCATCTTTTCCATATTTACAAAAGGGAAGCCAGTCCATGGTGGTATGCTTTGCCACTAATTAATGATCAAGGATCTTGGTTTATGGAGAGATTTAACCTGTGTCCTTTGAGTCCTCTTCTCCTTTTCTCCACATGCTACCCTAGACATTTGGGATACAGTTGCCAGAAGCTTCCAGTGTCTAGTATCACCTTCCTCCCTCATCATCTTGCACTCCACACCTCCCCACGTGACATCCCTCTGGTCACCAAAGTGCCTCTATCTGCTGCAGTTCCTGCCGTTTCCTAAGGCTGAAACCCACTCAAGCAGACGGCACGACTCCCTGCAGGCGGCAACTCTGTGCCAGGCATCGAAATTCCAGCCTCATAACTGTGGAATCTGTCAGGCTGAGAACATAAGTGCTCTTGCCCATTATTAGCCCATAGAAAGCTTATAAAAAAGGGCTTTATAAACCAAGGCATGAATAAATAATTTCATGAGCAAAGCTGCAGTGTGGCAGTCCTAGGTTTAAAGCCGAAAGCCTTTCTAATGTGTTGCCAGAAGATTAAATGCTATCACCATGTTTCAGGCAGTAATTTTTATTGCATGTTTCATTCAGGATTTGGCATTGGAAAAGAAAGAATTCTGCACACATCCAATTGAAATTAGAAGGCAATGCACTGCTGTTTGAAGCTTGGATGCTATTGTTTTGTGGACATTATCTTCTATTGAGGTGTTTTCCCCTTTTGTTTCAATCTCTCCCTCTCTCCCTCTCTCTCTCTCTCTCTGCCCCCCACCTCCACACACACACACACACACACACACACACACACACACACACACTTACTTGCCACCTTTTGCATTCCTAATAAATCCTTTCTATAATGACTGGTACTTTTCATAATTATTCTTCACAATGAGATTTACAGAAGTAGGTTTGCAGTATTAGGAGACCAACTGCTTAGGTGAAATTGCACAGAAAATCATGATTAAAATAACAGAGAAACAGACCTGGGACTGTTGCCTACACAGAGAGTGTCCACAGTGCTGATCATTGGACACAAGTTTATGGTTTTGGATTGGCCACTCTGAAGTAGAGAAACTTAACGTTAGAGTGCCCCGTAAAGTTGTCTCAGGTCCTGGATGACTGATCTTTGAGAGTACAGGCCTCACCCTAGTTTACCTTGGGGAAGGCAATCCAATGTTCTCTGAGGTCCCTCAGTCAGCTCCCCTTCCTTTGTTAGAATTTTCTACCCTCATTTCTTTCCTTTAATGACTAACACTTTCTAATTATCTTAATGGTTCACCTCTGAGTTCCCCTTCCTAGAAAAGGCACCATGTTATTGATAGTAATAGCGACGAGCAGAAGATGAGAGAGGCAAGGCTGGGGAACAGATGGGTGCAGATCAAGGAAGGTTGGCTCTGCCAAGAACTAACAGAGAAATATTGCCAGATGAGGTGGTAGATGATGGGGAGGGAGGACATAGGCGCAAGAGGCCTGCAGACTGGGCGTGTGGGGGAAGAGCCTGTGTCCCTAAATGGAGGGACTGGACAAACTTAAGAACTGAATCCCTACATGACCTGGCAGGAGTGCAGTTTGGTCAGCTGCTTCTGAAGGAGCACAGTCCACATACATCCCAAGGTCCCAGGTTTATGTCCTGGGTCCGGAGGGAACAACCATGATGAGTAACTAAATAAAAACAAAAATAAAATGCTTCTTTCTCCTCTTCTTTTCCTAACTGCCTGCCTGCTGGCTTTCAGTCCTGCCTGCACCTTTCCTTTAAAAACAGGCAGCCTGTAAGGTCAGCAGTGGATCAAACATGGAAATGCTCACTTCTCTCCACACCCCAGTGAAGGGGGAGATGCTGATGTGTGACTGCTGTTGGTGGGCCTGTGTTTGTGTGGATGTGAATAGCACACTGCCCTCCCGCAGCAGCCAGGGCTGGGAGTCATTACAAGAGCTAGGTCCTTGAAGGGCTTTACGGAAATCTTGGGGTTACAATCCAAGTTGCCATGGGCCATGGAATCTGAACATTTGAGCCAATTTTTCTTGGGTTTCCCAAGGACAGGAGAACCTTTTTTATTGACTTTGGGTTATACTATATTTTCAAGGGGCCTACAATACAGTGCTTTGTAGCAAATGCTACAAAAAGGAATGGTAGTGAGGTAGTTTGCAAGGATTTGGGCTTGCAGCCAGACAAAATGAAGGCAAAAATGTGCTTAATGCAAATAGGCAATTAATAGAAGTTGTTTTTTTTTTAAATTTTTCCCCCCAATGGACTGATTTATTATAGAATAAAATAGAATGCTTTCCATTTTGTTGGTATAAACAGTTTTCTATTGACATATATTAGAATTCATGGAAAGACAACCAGAGAAAATCCCGGTATAATTCTTTGTGGGCTTATGTGTTAACAGCATTCTCAAGAATAAGACTTTCAGAAAGAAATGGTGTTCTAATTCCTCAAACTTTCATGGAACATTCTCTGGTAGATTGCTTCTTTCCTGGATTTCATCCTGGGCTCCTTTTCCCACCCTTTTCTCTTTCAGTCACATACAGGTTAGCTGCCCCCTCCTCTAGGGGTTGCAGGGAGTATCCCCCTGCCTTGCAGCCTCTCCCCACTTCCCATGACCTGCTGCCAAGTTCCTGCCTCATCTCTTTTCGAAGACCTCAACCAACTTTTCTTTCAGATCCCCTCACTCAGCATCTCCATGCTGGTGGAGACCTCTTTGAAGATAAATTCAGAACAGCTGAAGGCATTTTCTTCTAACATATATGTAATAGTCTCAGAATCCATTCTGCTTGGTAAAAGCATTTACTGTTAGCATAGAGATGTGACTTTGCCTTTATTGAGCTGAGTGAAAAATAGTGCAAGATATTTAGGTGTATGTGAATGCATTTGTTTGTGTGTGGGTGTAGGAGGATAGCAGAAAAGGTGGGGGGAACTTGACTTGGTAGTGACCAATCACGTTTCATGCAGGACAATTATAGTTAATTTGAAATCTATTATTTCTGTATCCATACATGCAGTATCTCCAAGAGTACTTCAAGTGTTCTTTATTCTTTATTGTTCTTCTTTCACTAATAACAGACTTTTTTCAATGGGGTCAAATGTCAAAATGCCATAAATCGTGCATCCTTCAGGGTTTCAAGCTCGTGGAGCTGAGAGGAAGGGTTTGTGGAATTTGGGGGTGAGGATATAAATTGGTACTGTCAGTCACAGATTAGGGATCAGCCCTGGGTGCCTGGGAAACTGAAGGACAGAAGCTGCTCTTTGAGCATGTGCTCTGTGAATGCCAGCACTTGATCTAACCTGCAGTCTACATCCTTTAGGCTTTCGTGTTGCAAGCAACAGAAGCTAGCTGTTCTCTAAATTTGTTAGGACATTTTAAATTCAAAACCAGAATTTGTTGGAAGGCTATTTAGGGTTTACAGAATCAAGCTTGAATGGAAAACAATCACATTCTGCTGAAGACCAGGCCACAGCAGTAGCAGGCTGCTCTTAAACCATCTGCAGAGCTGTGAGAAGGTGACCTCCAGACATCCTATCCTTTCCTCACGTGCTCAGGATCCAGAGCGCCGGAAGCGGGCATTACTTCACTGAGCCTCCCTGAGAAGGTGCAGGGGGCTGGGGGAGAGAGAAGACCATGGTCCATTAGCATCCATGGTGCAGTAGGTGGTGATTTCTCTTCTCACCAAGACCATACGAAGTAGGAGAGGCTCCAAAAGAGGGGCTGGGAGTGCAAACAGGAGGATGGTAGAAAGCTGAAGATTATCAAGCTAAAAAGTGATTCAAGTCTGCTGCATGTCTCTTACGTTAGCCAGAAGAGTCTGTGATACAATAGCACATTCTTACAGGTTTCTTCCTGGCTGGGAGGCCTCTTCTGACTTCTGCTCCCAAATGTCCCATTTCTGGGGGCAGTTGTCTAGTTGGGGACGCCGCTGGCTTGTTTGTTCCTTTTTAAAATGAGGTAACAACTAACTCAAAGTGTTATTGTGAGAGTTAATTGGGATATTTGTGAAGTGCTTGGTCTTGTGTCCCTCAGCAGATGCTATGTCATGGTTTCTTATGTCTCGTGGTATCTCCCAAAGGACAATGTGCATAATGTGCATATCAGTTGTCATTTTATTTCTTTAATAAGAAATTATTGAGTGCCATTGTCCTTATTTTTCTATTTATCCAGGACTGGTAAAGACTGCCCAGGAATGTTACTACTTACTAGTACAATTCTTGTCAAGTTACTCAACTTCTCTGTGACTCAGTGGTTTGTAAAGGAGAAATAATGACCATACCTATATAAAATAATTCTAAGATAAGAAGTAGTAGGTATTTTCACTCCTATGTGGAATATAAAGAAATAAAGCAAATGAATTGATAAAATGTAACAAAACCCATAGAAAGCAAAGCTGTAGTTGCCAGAGGAGGTGGGAAGGAGTAAAAATGGAGGTGGTGATGGACACTAGAACTCTGATAGCAGGTGCGCTGTGAGGCACACAGAGATTACAGTGCAATTTTAATATCCTAAAAATCATACAGTAGTATAAACAAAAGAAACAATAACAAATAATGGGCGGAAGCTAAGATAATCCATATAGTGCATTTCACACAGTACTAGCAATAGGAAATATTCTATATTATTAAGAATCCAGAGATAATTTTTTGAAGCCACTTATATATTCAACCTCTTCTTTCAGAATAACATATCCCACAAGTTTACAACAACCTCTTTGCTCTAAATACCACTTATTTCCCAAGGACCCAAGTAACTGCCATGCAGACTTACAACTAGAAGGATATTCACATTGGTGTACGTCAATTTCTTTGTTGGAGGAAGGAGGAAATGCAGACTGGTCAGTGGAAGATTGGCTGACTCCCAGTCTGGGGTTCCATCAGCACCATCTCACTAAATTGACGATCATCGATAGCAATAGGTTTCTTTTCTATTTCTACTAGAGCTCAATTAAAGCCCCCCAAAACCCTAAAAAACAAAAAGATCAGATGTTGTGTGTCACGGTTAAGTGTCCATGGGGTTCTGTTGCATAGTTTGCCGTTTCTCTTTCGAATGATGGTGATGGAAGTGGTCAGGCTGTAGAGTTAGGTAAGGTCTGTCAACCTCACCCTCTTTAACCATTGGCATCTACATATGGCAGGCTACCATGAGTAGGAAATGGTTGTGGTATTTGAACAGCTTTGGCCAGTTTTTATTTCCTATCATTCTTTTGGTGGTTGGCATTATCTATTGTCATGTTTTCTCGTGGAATTAAATTATTTCCTTTTTTATGTTTTCTCATGCGATGGTAGGTTGCATTTTTCTAAGCTTACTCTAGCTATTCATTTTCTGGCCTTTGATCCAATCTCTTCAGATCTTTGTGTACTGGAGCATAATCTTTGCCTATTCAAAATGAAATTTCTAGTAATACCAATAACCTAATATGTATTCTCTCTTCCAAGTCATTAATAAAGCTTTTATTGAGACCAGAGAGAATAGACCTTCTGCCAGATATATTGTCTCAACTGGAAACTGAACTATTCATCAATTTCCTATGTTTAAAATAGTTTAGCCAAATTTAATTTATTTGACAATGTTTACTTCCAAGCTAATTTAAATTTGCCTCAAACAACTTTTTATTAAAAGCTGTATCAAAAGCTTTTATTATTGCCCCCCCATTTAATTCTGTATTATTTCCTGAACAAACTTTAGATAGTTTTGCCAAGAGAAACTATGCTATTTTATTTGGAACAATTTGTTTTAATAAATGTTTAATATTGCTTTGCTATTGATTGGTATTTTTAAATTACTTTTTCCCATAGTAATTGCTTTAAATTAACAATGAATCTGGGGTAAATTTTTGAAGGTTATGGTTACCATTTTTCTTAGGTTTTTCAAAAGATTTGTGTATTGCACATTTCCCTTTAATCAAGAATGTGCAAGTTACACACGTTCATATATTTCCATACCAAATAAAAATTAGATTATTCCTTAAAAATTGTTGCTGGTGTAGAGACAAGCAATTTCTTTCCAGAAATGTCCTTTTTGGGCTTGAGTATCTGAGGATTTTCTGTTATTGTTGCAATTTTTCTAACTTTGATATATACTTCAAATTGCCATTCAATTTTATAAGACAGATTTAAAAATGGCTGAGCCTAGTATATAAGCATTCAAAAATATTTTACCTCATTTCATACCTTTACTCATTTACATTGTGTATATTATCTGTAATTCCTATTTTCTGACATACTTATTAAAAGCTAGGATCTCCTAGGTAGCTCTCACCAATGTGAGACTTAATGTAATCACCAAGTACAGATTTTCTTCAGGTTTATTTTTGTGCTCACTGACTCAAAATTGCTCTTCAGGTAATTTGGGACTTTTTCATGTCAAGTGACGGACTTTGAATCATTTAATGTATCCATTCATATAGCATCATGAGATCTAAACCATCTCTATAATCAGTCACATTTCTCTCAATTCCTAGGAATGTGAATTCAGCATCTACTGCAATTTTCTTTCCCTCTTTTCTACTACATACTATATTAGTGGTCTAGAGGAGGGTTTTTTCCTATAATTTACCCAAATAGCCTCTGACACTGCAAAATCACTGTATTTATGTAAGTAAGTAGCATTAATATTAAAATATATTCCATATGTTATGCAATCTTTCAATTTCTTTTCTGTTTAAATTCAATATTGATCAATTGACATTAATTACATTTATGAGGAACAGTTGCAACATTTAATTGAGGTGATTAGGTCACACTTTCCATTTTATCTCCATATGCAGCTTAATAAGTTTCTACATCTCTTGCATGTGAAATTATAATGCCCTGGCATTTTCCTTTTTCACAGACTATACGATTCTTGATTGTTTATGTTCTAAAGCAGTAAAAATACATACACTGAGTTTTTAGACTAATGTGTAGATGTCTCTTCTCTTTCTTGCATATAAATATAAGTTCTTCATGGTTTTATTGGCAATTACATCTCATATTTTATTAAACTGTCTTCTGTTTTAGCTTTAAATTTTTATCAAAGATGTTCTGTTGGATTTTCTACTCCCCTCATTTCTTGTTCTCCCACCCCCACTTCTCCCTCTTATTTACGAAAAAAATAAGGGCTGTATAAAAAAAAAAAGCACATTACCAAAAAGTATCCATTCATGGAATGATCTGGAATGAAAAAGACCAGAAAGGAGTAGAAAACGAGTCTAGTTCCTGTGTTGCCTGTTCCAGCTTCCCAAGGGAGTTCTCATTTTCAGGAAAGTCTGTTTGGAACTCATCCTTTGCTATGACAGCGAGCATACTTCCTGGGAATGAGGATTTCCTTGATACCCAATCCAATTTAAAAGCCATTGATCATCATTGCAGCTGAAAATGCTTTTTTCCCCATCCCTCCCACCACACCCTCAGCCATGGCTCTCAGAGCTGCCCCTGAGCTGCCTGAATCATGGGGTAGGGCACAACTTTTTTTTTTAACTTGGAAAAAGATACATAATGCAACCTTTGCCTTTGTTTTAGATGTACAGTTTAGTGGCTTCAAGTACATTCAATGTTAAGCAGCCGTCACTACCATCTGTCTCCATAATTCTTTTCATCTTACAACACTGAAACTCTGTACCTATTAAACACTAGTCTTATCCATTCCTTCTTCTAGCCCCTGGCAACCACCATTCTGCACTCTCTGAATCTGACTACTCTAGAACCTTGATATAGGTGGAGTCATACAGAATTTGTCATTTTGTGTCTGACTTGTGTCATTCAGCATAATTTCTTTAAGGTTACATCCATGTTATATGACATACATCCAAATTTGTTTCCTCTTAAGCACACCCATGTGGCTCAGGTGACTGAGACAGCTAGGGTGTAGACCAAGGACCTGGGTTCGAGTCCTTGCCAGAAGGGAATGCTTTCCTTCGAAAGTTACATAATATTCCTTGTATGTATGTATCACATTTTGTTTGTACATCCATCTGTCAATGGACACTGGGTTGTTTCTACCTTTTGTCTATTTTCAATCATGCTTTTATGAACATGGGTACACAGATATGTGTTTGAGTCCCTGGTTTTCAGTTCTTTTGCATATATGCCCTGAAGTGAAATTGTTGAATCAGTGGTAATGCTATGTTTATTTTTGAGGAACACACACACTTATTTTTATCTGTAAGATGATCATTTCTTCCTATCGTATTCTGTTTAGCAAAAGTTTATTCTTTTGATTTTTGTATGCACTTTTAGTTTTTGATAACTGCAAAAGGCTTAGTTAAATAAAGGGCCAAGATTTATGGCCTGATTTAGATTTTTTTAAAAGCATAAAATTAACCATTAGAAATAGCAAACTTTAATTTCCCTTTCCATGGTAATGGTTTGCCTAAAGCAGGACAATATTCTTATTTTTTTAATTATAATTTAAAGGGCTGAGTTTTATTAATGATTGTTTTTGGTAGCATCTAACATTTGAAAAGTTTAAAGTAGTTTTTACTATTTATAAAGCTTAATTTAAAAGACAACAAGGAGATGTAGGTTATCTTGATGAGCCAAAATTATAGGTGTACCCTTTAAAATTAATTCATTGCTAAATGTCTGAACTTAGAAAACAAGTCCATTAGAAGATGATTATCTGTGTTGCCAAAAATTCTTGGATTCATCAAAGGTTTCTTTTAACGAGCTCCCTGATGCATTTTTTAAAAAAGATTTGATTTATTAATAATTTTCTAAAAAGGCATCATAAAAGTCATTATAGTAAAATAGCCTTGATTTGCAGTTGAGTAATTAGAATTTGTGATATTTGTACAGGGGTCACAAAGTTGGCTTTTATTCAAAAGTTGTTTGGGGGGAAGATAAAAGCCTGTTAACAAGATTATAAACAAAGTTCCAACGAAAATGATTGCCTTTTGAAGAGAGCCCAAGTGTTTTCAAGCATTTAAGAAATAGCAATTTAGAAACGAACTGCCATTTTAGTGTCCTGTGGAGGTTTAACAATGCTATGCCAAAGCTATAATATACTAGCTTCAAGCCATTCTTATTGATTAATGCTTTAATAAACTTTTTTGCTAGGCAATGTTTGGTAGCACAGTTATTATTCATGTTTTATTGTATAAAATTGCATTTATTGAATATCTAGTTTGGGGGATAAAGGGGAAAATTAAACTTTTCTTGCACTTTCTCTGGCACCATGTTTAGGGTAGTGCCTTTTGAATGCTTAGAATTAAACCCTTTGTCCTGAATTATCAGAGTAGCTTACTTTGTTTTCTGATTACAGGCTACAGTCAGAGCTACTGACAAAGAATAGCGTCTGGCTGATGTAAACTTGAGGGAAGGCAAAAAAAGCCGGTTGGAATCTCTGTAGAATAGGATTTCTAGTTTTGGGATAGATCTTTACCAACATCTGTTTCAAAAGAGAAAATATAAAGGCCACCCTAAAGTCTAAGGGTCGTCAGGAAATAGACAAACATCAGGATATGATATTAAAGCACATCTGTCTCTACTTTGGCAAGGAAAGCCTATATTTAGGTATTATTTTAAGAGCAATGTTCAAAAATGCTGATAAAGTGGATTCCACACTCACTTTTGGATCAACTGTGAATTTTTCTTTTTCACACAAACTTTCAGAGCATACCTTGAATAGTTTATGTATCCTTGGTGGCAAGTCTTCTCATAGTCATTTTACCTTGTGTGTATCCACGCATGTATATTCTACTCTTTGGCCAGGACCTTCTCTGCCCCTGTGGTGTCATGCTGGTTTGTAATTTCCTGGTCACACACAGTCCTCCTCTAGCCCTAGAGGACTGGTTTCTACAGGAATCAAGGTTGGTCTACAGACCTACTTCTTTTAGCTATGAGTTATCATCGGAAAAAACGCTGCTTGAACCCGAGGGTTAGGTTAGCTCTTGTCTGCTGCCCAGGACTCTGGGTATTGGTTTGGGCAGGTTTTGGAGGTACTGCTATGTATACGAGGCAAGCTTTTGAAGACAGGCTGTTTTAGAGACAGGCAAAATAGCATTTGTTTTGTAATTGTAGACTTGAACAGCTTATCATGGGTTGGAGTTATCGTTACCATATGATATTTAGTAATGTTTTTTATTCTTACCACATTAAATATATTTACTGTCCTCCCTTCCCTTCCCAGTCATTGGTTTGGTCTGACATTCTGAAAAAGACTAAGAGGTACCCACCCCCCAAACCCCTCCAATGTAATTTATTCTTGGCAGCCTGCTTAATCTGTTAGAAGCAGCAAGAGTTCCTTTGTAAATTTGGAAAGAACAATAAAGAAGTATAATTGACTCTGCTGAAAGAAAAAAAAAACGTATTATTACTGTTTATTCCCTTATTAAGGAAGGGAGAAAGTCTCAGTTTGGTTCTGTCTATAACACCTTTCTGTAATCTCCTATAAATGAAGAAAGGGAGGGAGGACGAGAGGAAAGGAAAGTGGGGGGAAGGACAGACTCAGAGGCCTCAGGTTCAGTCTTTAGGAAACAATTGTTTCCAGTGAGAATTTAATAGTATTATACTGCTTTCGTTGTTTTTGTTTTATTTTTTTGCAATTCTTTGCTTCTATTCCTGGCTAATACTACAGTTTTAGACATTTCCTTAAAACTCTTTTATTGGGCTAGATGTTAAGTCAAATTATATAAATTGCTTGATTTAATCCTTACAATAACTCAATGTCAGAAGTTATTTTAAATAACAGTTTACAAATGAAAACTCTGAGTCTTTGGAAGATTAAGTCACTTGCCCAAGGCCACATAAATTGTAGAAATCTGCAATTCAGACTCAGCTCTGTCTGAATCCAGAGTCTATACTCTGAGCCTCATAAGCACTGTCTTTGCTCTCAGCTGTTCTTCCCAAGGCCACGGAGCCTCGGTAATAGAGGAAAGTGGAACTTCAAGCCTCATCCCCCGGTGCCCTCAGTCCTGCTGATGTCTTTTAGGCAGCACAGAGATTCACATATGCCCAGGTCCTCTGGGTCCCAGTCTAGCTGTGGTAACGCCACATACTTGTGTTTGAGGCGATAACATTCTCATGGTACCTTTTCATGAGTTAAAATAAAATTACTTTCCCTTTTTCCAGAAGGATGATATGTATATATGTATACATATATGTATGTATACAGAGAGAGAGAGAGAGAGAGAGAGAGAGAGAGAGAGAGAGAGAGAGAGAGAGAGAGAGAGAGAATATGGAGGAAACAAAAGTAAAACTATTAAAACCTAATTTATGTTCATTCATGAACAGCTGACTATACTGGAAGAAACAAACTGCACCATGGATAAGTTCTAGTTCTCAAGCTAGAACAGCTCATCCCTTTGTGGGCAGGTCTAGAAACTGCTGGGGATCTTACTTGCTTCACAGACTTAAGTAAAGTTGAGATTAAAGTGATTTTCAAACAGTTTTTTTTAAATCAATCATATATTTAATTCATATATACATATGCATACATATTTATATGAATAAAGTGAAGCTGTTCTGATGTCTCTGGGAGGAGGAGAACAGGAATCTGTCTGCTTAGGCTTAATTCCATACCCAGCCCTACTTCCTATCTCTGTGATTTTAGGGATATTGCTTGATCTCTAAACCTCCATTTCCTCATATTTAAAATAGAGATAATAATATTATTCACCTCACAGAGTGGTTGTAGAGAGAATGAAGGTAAACTACTTAGAACAGCAACTGGCCCATAGAACCATTGTTTTCCATGGTGATTTTGCTTCTCTTGGAAACCAGAGGAAAAGCTCCAGGTCACTATTTAAGAACCACTGGAGCAATTGATCTCTAAAGTGTCATAGTTCCTATCTGATGTTTTCATGTGGACTGTTTCTTGCATATGACTAAGAACACCAAATTTAACAAGACTCATTAAAGTAGGAGAGTTGGGTGCTTGTTTGTTACCTCACTATTTGAAATTCTATCATCACTCTGTCCATCTTTATTGTGTTCTCTTTTTCTCAATAAGCTCTGTCTCTGGGAAGCTAAAATCAAAATGTTTTGGAAGTGACACTGAAAAAGGTAAGTTGAGGCTTTCTTCGTTATCCCTAACTGTTTTGAAAATGTCCAACAACCAGAGGCTGGCACACGAACAGGGACCCTGTTTTCTTTGATGTCACACATTGCATTATCTATTCTGTCTGGGAAACAAGAGTGTCTACACCACAGTGTCTATTGCTGGAGTGTTTAATTAACTGAAGTCCCCTGATTTCATCAGTACCTCTGGGTCCTCGACCCCTGACCCTTTTGGCTCCAGAAAGGCTGCAGGTACAAACCTATTTGACTCTCAGGAGGCTCGTCTCCAGTCTCCTCTCTGCCTTATTCCTACTTCCCTTTTCAGTAAACAGTGCATTCTAATATGAAATAGATGGGATGATAGCTTATCAGGGAAACCACCAAGAGCCCAGAGTCTCTGTCTCCTTAGAAAATTACTAAGCTCCATTTGATACTATAGAAATCATCTTCCTGAATCCGAGAGCTAGCCTGCCTTTTTGGTATTAAACAACTCTGCTGATATGATCTATGCTAAAGGCAAAAAGAAATGGGGACCTTTATCCTACTGCTTTAAAACAAACACAGGCAAATCTGTTGGAAGGACTCATCACATTTTTAAAATTTAGAAGAAGGTGAAAATAGGGATAAATAGATAACTGTGAATGGAATGAAGATGTTTGCCCTTGGTGCAGATTCTTCATTAGTTGGGAATTAGAGTAGATGCTAAGAAGAATCAAGATGTTATATATGCTCTAACTCCAGAAGTTAATTATAATTTTAAAATAATTCAGCCGAGCAGCTAAGATGATAGGCTTTTGAGGCAGACTGCCTGAGTTGGAATCTCAGCTGCGTTATTAATGAAGTACGCAATTCATGAACATGTCAGTCGACTCACTGTGATTTTGCTTCTGCATCTGGAAGATGAGGCACCTATTATCTATTGCTGTATAACAAACCATCCCCACGTTTAGTGACCTGAAGCAATGACCATTTTATTAAATCTCATGCTTTTGTTAGTTAGAAATTTAGGTAGGAGTCTACTGACTTCTTCTGCCCCATGTGGTACCTAGTGAGTATTAGGTGGTGTTTGGCTGGCAGCTGTCCTGGCCCAGCAGACCCTGGAAGAATTCTCTCAGAGTCTGGTAACGTGTTGGGGACTGGGCTCAGCTGTGCGCTTTCCTTCTCTGAATGGGCTTGAAGACTCTCCAGGCCAGTCTCCTGTGGGGTCGCGAAGCTTCTGGGAGTGGCGGTCCAAGCCTCTGAAAGTCAGCACGGAAGACAGGGAGGGGCCACTCCTCAGCCTGGGGCCTGGATATGGGCACTGTGACTCCCTCCTCAGCTGCTGGCCAAAGCGGTCACAGAACCATCCCAGAGTCAAGGGCCACCTCGCAATGAGAGGACTGTCCAAGAATTTATAGACCTTTGTAATTAGTCACTGATAATGATCATAATAGTACTAAGCTCATAAAGAAATGGTGAGGCTTATATAAGAATTCTTAAGTCTCATAATTACTTTAAGAGTGTGTGTATGTGGAGAGAGAGAGAGAGAAAGCTTAACATCCATCCACTAAGTGTTCCTAAGTGGTATAACATGTATACATATAATGCACACAGATGTATATATGTACAACTATATATAATTTATTAAATATGTATTTGCACAATCTGACATGTACAGGGATTACATATATGTGCATATATATTGATCTATATTTAATTTAATTACATATGTAATTACCACAGTGGTAGCTGATGTGAGTTTTAACAATCTTTAGGCTATTTCTGTATCAATTTCATTAATATTTGCATGGCAAATTGCTTTCCTTACTGAGGAAAGCAAAGGATTCCTGTAGGAAAATTAACTTTATTTAGGTGTTTTCTTTAAAATACAACTGAACTCTAGAGCAACTGACCTTCTCTGAGCAGCTGGTGGCAAAGTCACTAAACATCAGGCAATGTGTTTCATAGGGAATAGAGAACACTGGGAGAATTATTTTATTTGGGGGATTTTATAATTTGTGCTTTCAAGTCACAACTTTAAGAAGATATAATATAATCAGTAATGAGAAAGTAATCCTCATGTTGAAAGACTGGGAAAGGAGTTGGTGGTCCCCTAAGAAGAAAGATTTTCAAATACAAAATAGGGTAGTGCATATCAGAGGTAGCCTAGATTTATCAAAAGGAAAAGTATTAGACCAGAGAATAGCTATATTCAAAGAACCTTAAGAAATTTCAGAAAAAATTTCTGCACCATATCAGAGACCCTACTCAGATCATGTTTCATTACAAAAATGTTAGCAAAACATTTCTGCAATTAAGATGGAGTACTTGGCAACAGAATCTATGGGAAGGAAAATACTCAGGTTTATCCAGATGTAGCAACTACATCAGGATGCATTTCTTTTTGTTCATATTTGAAACTTGAAAGCACAAAATTTAAGCATAATCTATAATAGTAAAGCAATTCATTTTTCATACCTAACTCATCCAGGTGAGCTTGACTTACATATAATGCTGACATGAGAGCCATTTAAAGTTATCATCCTAGAAAACAAAGTGTGGAAAAGTTGTGGGTTACCAATTACGAACTTGCATGGTCCATGAAGAACCCATGCTCTGTGTCCCATTGGGTAGAGATTCTCTGACCTGAGGTCAGAGACTGATCTGAGGTCCTGAATGGATCTTGTGCTCCTGCCTTTACTCCTGGTGTTCATTTGATACTAGAACTTAACTTGTATCAACTGTGTTCAAGGAATCATTGACTTCATTTTATTTTTCAGTTGGTTTGTCATATTTTTTTCTAATTGATTTGTATGGACTCTGTAAATTAAGGAAATTGACTCTTTTATTTATATAGCAAAAAATTACTCATTTGTCATCATTCGACTTTATTTACGATATGTTTTTTCCAAATAGATGTTTGCGTACATTTGACACATAAATATTTTAAGTTCCCCTTTGGTTAGGCTTTATATGTATTCCCTAGAGAGTATTTCCTATTCTAAGATTATAAATAAATAAATTCATCTGTATTTTCTTCTATACCTATAATAGGTTTATTTGTATTTTAAAAGTCTTTTTTTTTTTAAATTTATGTTAAAAAATTTTTACTGAAGAAACATTGCATTATAACATCATACAGAGTCAAGGTGTGCATCATTACATATATATGTATATATACACATATATGCATACACATGTATATACACATATACGTGTATATACTACGTTAAGTACTAACAGTCCAATTATATCCTTCACCATATAATTAGTCCATTTTATGTGACTTGGCCCCCCTCCATTCCTCCTTCCCTTCTGGTAACCATTAATTTGGTCTTATAGACTAAAAGTCTATGCTTCTTTTATTTGGTTCATTTGTTTATTTAGTTTCTCTATACATCATATATGAATTAAATTATAAGGTGCTTGTCTTTCTCCACCAGACTAGTTCTCTAAGTATAATACTCTCTAGGTCCATCCACATTGCTGCAAACAATTTCAAACTATACTACAAAGCAATAGTAATCAAATCAGCATGGTATTGAAATAAAAACAGGTACATAGATCAATGGAACAGAATTGACAGTCAGAAATAAATCCACATATATATGGAAAGTTAATTTATGACAAAGGAGCCTAGGAATACTGTGGAACAAGGAACATCTCTTCAATTAATGGTGTTGGGAAAACTAGACAGACACATGCAGAAGAATAAAATTAGATCAGTACCTAACACTATACACCAAAATTATGTTTAAACAATTGAAGAATTAGATATAAGGCTTTAGAAATGTTTTGGGAACTAGAGTCCAAAGGCAAGAGAAACTAAAACGATAACAAACAAATGAATCTACAGAAAGCTAAAAAGCTCTACACAGTGAAAGAAACTTGTCAAAACAAAAACTCCTACGTGGGAGAACATATTTGTATGTCATGCATTTAACAAGATATTCAAGTTATTTGTATATCTAAGATATATAAAAATCATATACAACTGAAAGCAACAACAAAAATAAACACCCAATAAAAAGATGAGATCTGAAGAGACATTTCTCAAATTGTCTAAATTTTAGAATAACTCATCTGATTTTATAGTTTCATTTACAAAAATCAGTGGTTAACCTGGATTTAGTATAAAGATAAGGGTGTTACCTTGTTTAAATTGCTAGCGAGTTTTCCTATATAATTAGCAGGTTAATTCATTTTTCCTTTTTGATTTTATATGCTAACTTCCTGTATGAGTTAGTCTATCTCTAGATATGTTATTCTATCCTTCGATCTTATGTCCTCTTTAGCACCAAACTGTTTTTAATTTTTCTTGTTCTGTAATTTGTTTTATTATCCGACAAGACTCAGCTCCCTTGTAGCTTTCCTATGTATAACCAAGATCAAGTAAGAGAATATAATGGAAGAAATGATCCAATTTATACCACTGTTAACAAATTTTGGAGAAGCTTAGCAAGAAATGTACAGATCCATATGAAGAAAAAAACTTTATTCTGAGAATATAAGAAAAAAACTAAAGACATTCTTGATTTTGGATTGAAGTCTGTTCTCATTCAATAGATCCATAAGTTTAATGCAATACCAATTAAAATAACAATATGATTTTGAGTAAAACTTATCAGAGTGATGCTAAAATGCCTCTAGAGGAACAAACATTCGAGAATGGCCTAAAAATTCCTTTTAATTTTAATAGCCTTATTAATTTTCTTTATTCTCATTTGTACTTTTAAATATGTAAAAAATGACTCATGCCAAAAAGACTACAGACATCACCCAGAGGTAATGACACTGACACTGACAATGAGTTCTCAGACAAGCAGACCAAGTGCAAGAGGATTAGGTAACTTGTCCAAGGTCAGAGTACTCTATATTGATCCATATGCAGAGCCTGGATTTTTAACCATTTGCCTTCCTTTAGTAAATAACGACGATGGAAAAGCCCCTCATCCACTCCAGATTCGTTTCTCAGATTCTTTCTTGTGTATCTGGTTCACTGACATAGATATAATTACATGAAATAGTTTCATAAAGTAGGGTAATTCAATATATACAAGACTCTGCACTTTGTCACTAAGCACCATAAAAGAGTTTCTCCATGTCAGCACATATAAAAATATTAGATTCCTTTAGCAGTAGCTCAGGATATAGATGTACCATAATTTAAATGATCCTTTAGTGATGGGCATTTAGGATTTGGCCTCAAGTTGTTAATATGTTTCTCTTTTCCTCAAGCAGCTAATGTTAACCCTCATTCCTTCACTATAGAGCTCATTTCAGTCTCTTCTCATACACCATTGAAGACAGGATTCCAGTTCTCAGGGGTCTCATGAGAATCCAGCAGTGAGTCTGGTAGATGGAGAGTGCTTTTCCTTCAACAACCAGCTTGACAGTGAGCTCACTTGCTGAGCCGTATGTGTTAAATACAGTGAGAGCTGTCAATTAGTTTTTGAACTCTAAAACATTAGGACATATCTCTAGATGTGTATTTTTCACCCTTGAAATAGTTCTGAAAAAAATGTTATATACAATCCGTAGTTTCTCTTTCAGTTTTTTTATCTTCCCAGGTTACTATAAATAATTAATCACCATCATGAACATTTCTTGACTCCTTCTGAAGAACCAATCCTCATGTTAAAAGCTACATACTCAGCATGCCCTGGTGGAGTAGTGGTTAAGTCTGCTGCCTCTGGGGGAGCTTAGCCAAGTACATCCCAAGGACCCAAGTAGGCATCCTGGGTCGGCGTGAACAACTAAGTAAAAATAAAGTACTTTTTCCTCCTCTCTCTTCTTGCTGCCTGTTTCTATCTACTTACCTTCATTCCTGCCTGCACCTTTTCTTTAAAAATTAAAGAGAAAAAAAAAAAAAACACTTCATACTCATCATCTCACTTTTCTCCTCACTACAGCCCTGGCTAGAAAAGGTAATATAAGTATAAAAAAGTCTCTCTGTTCTTCAATTTTACACACAAAGAGACACTGAAGTGCAGAGAGCTTAAGAAAGTTACTACCTTCCCCCGACCCCAAGCCCCATCAAAATAAAAGAAAGTGACCTAAGATGAGGACCTGGGACAACAACTCCATGTGTCTAACATTTCAACCCAGCCTCTTAATTTCTATCATTTATTGCCTTTCTTTTAAGCCATCACCACTTTCTCTGTTTTTTGAGTACTACAGTGTTCATAAGAGGAAATTCCTTTTTTTCTCGCACTTTTTTGTCTCTCATTACCTTGACTTAGCTCAAACATTTCTCATTTGTTCGATTATTTGTTTCTTGGCTTAGCTTTCCATCCTTTCCCTTTCTCTGTGCATTCATTACCATTACCACAGCTGGGAGCATTTATTTGTTTTTGAAAAAGGCTTTGGCTTGCTTCCGTCCTTTCAGTTTTCTTTGTATCATTTTTTAAACATGGCCTGTCATTCTCTTATCCTTCCCAAAGCCAGGAGGGCTTTCATCAGCTCCAACATTCTTCTTATGTATTTATTTCTTCTTGTTTGAAGACTTGATCCTTTGCCATGTAGCTCTGCAAAATATGCCTCATTTTGAGAAATTATTTTCAATTATTCCCTTATCATTAATAACATAGCTTTATTCTTTCATAGCTCTTAAGCTCTTTTCTTTGGTCTAATGCCTTTTGGGGGAATGGCTAGCATGTGTTCTAAATATGGAAAATTTGAGTTACCTGTCCTAATTGGGGGATTCTAAATGTTTAGATTTGGGGGGGGATAACTTTAATTTACTTCCAATAGCATCACCACCAGTTGGAATTCCATCTTGCTACTGCCGCTTTTAGCATTTTATAGGGACATGAGAGTGGGTCCTCACTCCTTTCCCTTCTCCCTGTTGACCATGAACCATACATATTCCCATAGAAATCCTATTTATCTTTTATACTTTTTAATTATTTGATTAAAAAAGGTACACCGGAAACTAACATAATCTTATATATCAATTATACTTCAATGAGAGAGAGTGAGAAAGAGAGATTGGAGGAAGGAAGGATAGAAATCTACTCTCCAATCTCATTCTTTTTCTCTCTATATTGAATAGAATAATGGAGTTCCTTTTTTTTGCCTTCATTTACAAATACATTTTATTTCCAGTTAGTCTTGTTTTCTCTAATAGCAGTTAAGTTATTGGGACACTGTGTGATATGCTGGAAAAGATCAAAGCTTTGGAACAAGGCAGAGCTCATTTGGAATCTGACTCCCCCATGTGAGTCTAAATAAACTATAAATGTCTTCCAGTCTTTTTTTTTTTAAATCTTAGTATAAGAAAATTTAGCCTGTGGTAATGGTAAAGATAAGAGGAAATGAAGAAAAAAATGTCTACCGTGAGGCCTGCATTTAGCAGAAACTCTACACAGGAGCTGCTGTCATTAATGTGGCCCATGGTTATTTATTACTAATGAGCTTTTGGATTTCTATTCTGAAGTTAGATTTAATAAGTTGGGCTCCTTTGTTTTTGTTCCTGTAGGTTGTTCTTTATATTTTCTCCGCATCTCACCCCCCGCCATTTGATTCTTTGCATCTTAACTTTCACCTGCCAGTCCTTATTATCCTATTTTTTCCCCAAACCACTTTACTGAGATATGATTGGCAGACAAAAGGCTGCTGTACATATTTAATGTATACAGCTTGGTGATATTGGAGACTAGGATATGCCCATGAAACCATCCTCATGATCGACCCCCATAAGCATGCCCTTCACCTTCACAAGTTTCTTCCTGCCCCCTCTATTTATTATTGTTGTTATCTTGTGAAAAGAACACTTGACATAAGCTCTACTCTCAATGGATTTTTATATTTTACATCTGTCTTTCCATCTACTGTGATCGCATCATTCCATCTTCCTTTTTCCTTATATTGCTTTTTCTGGATGCTTCATTTCCTTCTTCATTTCCTCCTTTGCGGACATTTTATTTTCACTGTGCTGGAGTAGCAGTAGTGTGCGTATAATCAAATAATTTGATTAAAAGAAACTTATAAAAATATTCAAATGATTTATTGAACAAAGGGGATCATGAATACCTGCTTTGGAGAACAGCCAAAATATGTATGGAAATGATCTCAAAGGAAGTGAAGGGAAGTTGGACTACCAGTAATGTGATTCTCAAAGAATTAGAAGAGAAAACTTAATAAACTAAGTTGTTTCCTGTCTAGTAAATGACTATGAGTAGAAGATTGTGAATGGTCAGCTAGGAGAATATTTCTCAAAATGTGGTCCATGAACCAACAGGACAAAACAGGTAAGCTTTGAGGTACTGATTCCTGGAGCCCACCTTAGAGCTAGTCAGAACTAGAGAAGTCCTGTCATGGTAGCAAAGAACCCCTATATTTTCAATGTTTAATATAGCAAGAGTTTAATTTTTTGCTCACCCAGAATCAGAGGTGTATCTGGCAACTCTACAGAATATTCTACCTCATATGTGACTCATTCATGTTACTTTAATCTTGGGGTCCGTCATCTCCGTTTCCTAGAGATGTCATAACAAAGCTCTATAAACTGGTTGGTTTTATTTCTTTATTTTGTGAAGAGGAAGAAGCACTTTAATTTTTTTATATATACATATATATACATAAATATATGGAGAGAGAGAGAGAGAGAGAGAGAGAGAGAGAGAGAGAGAGAGAGAGAGAGAGAAGCTTATTCTGCACATTAAAATAACATCATATGTAGTTTCCCCATTCCTTAGGTATATATCAACACACCAAATCAAGTGTTTTTCACCGTTGTCCAATGGGTTCTGCCACCATTTGCTCCCAACCCTCTGTCCCATTTCCTATGGTTAACCTCAGTACTATTGCAAGTGTCCAAGTGTTGGTTTTGTTTCTTCTGTTCCTTTGTTTTGTCTGTTCACATTTCACCTGAGTAAGTATCTAACTTTCTTCTTTTTATTTATTTCCCTTATTGTAATCTCCTCTAGATCTATCCATGTTGATTCCAATGATATGCTTTCATCTCTTCTAAGGGCTGTGTAGTATTCCATTGTGTATATACCGCATCTTTATCCATTCATCTGATGTTGGACACTTAGGTAGTTTTCAGTTCGTAGCTATTGTGAATAAGGGTATATAAATCTTTGTGAATGAGTGGTGTTTTTTTTTTTAATCTTTTGGGTAAATACCCAGATATGGAATGGTGGGATCATATGTGATTTCCATCTTCAATTCTTTGAGGAATCTCCAAACTCTTTTCCATAGGAGTTGTGACAATTTGCACTCCCATCAACAGTGTAAAGGTGTTCCCTTTTCTCCATGTCCTCGCCAACAATTGTTTGTTGTTTCCAGACTTTTCAGTACCAGCCAGTGTCTCAGGTATAAGTTGATATTTCATTTTTGTTTTAATTTGCATTTCCCTGATAGCCAAACTGACTGGTTTTAACGCAGACATTTATTCTCTCACTAGAAGACTAGAAGTCTGAAATCAAGGTGTTGGCAGAGACATACTCCCTCTGAAGGTGCAAGAGAAGTCCCCTTCTTTGCCTTCATTTAGCTAATGGTGGTTGCTGGCAATTTTCATGGCCCTTAGCTGTAGAAGCATCATTTCAGTCTCTGGCTCTTCCAACCACATCTGGTGTTCTCTGCCTCTGTGTGTATATCTGTGTATCAGATGAGGACACTAGTAAATGGAGTTAGCCCCCTTCATTTAATCTAATGTGACTTCACTTTAACTTAATTACATCTGCAAAGATCCTATTTCCCAAAAAAGTTTGCATTCACAGTTATATGGGTTTAAGACTTCAACAGCTCTTTTAGGGGGACAATTTCAACCTCTAACATGGGGGGGTTGGTGGCAAAATGAGATAGATTAACACACTTAAATATCGCATGAGGGAGATGGAAAGACCAAACCACTAGATTCCTGAGTTACGGGGTGGTTCCGTAACCTTTCACCTGGCTGACATTTTAGTCTTCTCTGCTGCTTCTCTGCTTATATGCACCAAGTAAAGGGATCCAGTCAGATAGAAGGTGTCTTGGCTCAATGACAAACATACAACTGTAGCTTATCAGTCAGCCTACTGAGTAGCTGTAGGTAGAGGACACAGTGGCCAGGTTGGGTCTCACCATAGGTGGTCAGATTGGCCCCAGGAATATTGATAGTCCCACAGCGCATGTTTTGGTATATGATGAACATTAAAGTTAGCTTGTCTTTTCATCCTTTATTATCCTTTCTTGTATTCCATCTTTTTTATCTTTCATTTTAAGTTTTTCTTTTTATCTTTAAAAGATACTGAGTTGTGTTTTAAATGTTCCACTCATATTTTCTGTCATCCAGGTTACCAAATTTTATATGTCATATCCATATATATACACATATACCTTAGGAATTTCATGTATTCCATTTTTTTTCTTCAATAGCAGTGTTGAATATTCCCAAGTAATATAGCGAACACATTATAAGCATATAGAAGAACACCATGATTTGAGTTCTTACCCTATATCATCAGCACATTGTAGGCATTAACTCAGTTGATTCTCACAATACTATAAGGAGGGCATTATTAATTCATAAATTAATTCATGAAAAGTCAAGATTATTTTGGTACCTGGAGTTGGGGTACCATGTAGCAAAAGCTTAAAACATGTGGAGTTGGTTTGAGAGAAGGGGAAAGTAGAAGGTAGATGGATCTCTAAGAGATAGCTAGCAGAAACCTGCAGAGCCTGGAGGAAACCACTGGTAAGAGCAGAAAGGAAATGAAAGAAAATGTTAGTGAAAGCTGGAAGAAAGGGGATCCTTGTTATATAGTAATGAAAGGTTTTGTAGGACTGTTGCCTGAAGTAGTGTGGAAAATAGAAATGCACCAATGAATGCTTTAGCTAAGGAGATTTTCAGGAAACATTAGTACTGCCTGGTTTCTTCTTCCTTTCTATGGCAAAAAATGAGAGGAAAAAGAGCTAATGAATGAATGATTACATATAAAGACTCCAGGATTTGCTGGGTTGTAATAAAGCTTTTATTTTTCCTAGCTCCTCCAGATGGCAAACAGTTCTCAAAATAAGAAAAGGCCTCAGGTCAAAGATCAGACCAAAGATAGACAAGGATGGGACTATCAGATCTTTGATAAGATTTCAGAAAGATCTAAGTCAGTGCCTTGCAGAACTTTTCAGACAGACAAAAGCTCCTCTAAGGATCTGAAGGGATGCTTCTTAGATGTTCCTGTTAAAAACAAAGACATCTAGGTTTCTAAAGGTGTTGCTCCACAGGGAGCTCAAGCAGAAAAGGTCTTAAAAAAGAGAGTTGCAGTTATGTTTTAGTCTAATGGAAAGAACCCAGTATGATTTATGCAAAACCCACAACATTTTTAAGAGAGTTGCCCTAGTGGTATCACTTCTAGCTTGATCTCCAGAGACAGAAGTAATACGAAAGGAAAAGAAGCTCGGGCTATAATGAGGGACTTGGGAAGGTGGGTTCTTTTCATATGTGGGAGGGATATATATATAAATTGTGGGCAGAGGTCAGACTTGCAGTTTTAAAATAGGACCCCACAATACTTTGACACTTTTTTTGTTGAGTCGCGTATGTCCATATGTACTCTCCTTTTGAATCTGTGCATTGTGGCTGCTTGTTCAATAGAATATGGTTTGTGCTAGTCTCAAAGCTTACTCTTTAAGAAACGGACAGTTTTCATTTGCTGTCCTTACTGATGCTTGCTCTAGAAGTCCAGCCATTGTAGTTTGAGAATGCCCCAGAAACCTAGGGAAGGGCCCATCAAGGAACTAAACTCCTGGCCCAAGGCCCTGCTCAGTCCCCAGACAACAATCAACGGCAACTTGGCCATCTTATAAGGGCCACCCCAGTTAATGCCATGTGGTGCATATGCAAGTTAGCTGTTCCTAGCTTAAGTCTAGCCCAAATGGCAGATTCAAAAAAATCATGTTAAGTCATCAATTTTAGAGGTCTTTGCTACAAATTTGTTAAAATCCCCATCTATTAAAGGAATAGATAACTGGAAGTTCCCATTTCATAGATTAGAGAATTGAGACACAGAGTTTAAGTCATGGGCCCACGGCCACAGAGCTGGTAAATGAGAAACCTGTGTGCTCTGTAATGTAGGCTTTTTATCTCTATGTTTCAAGACTTCTCATGCACCGATGCTGTCTTCACCAAGCAAGCAATTGTTATTTGCTTTTCTCTGAAGATTACCTCTGGAGGAGAGTGTACTTATATATGTATTAATTGACATTTTGTTTTATATATTTCTGTGGTCCTTGGCTCTGGACACGATCCCAGTACTGACAAAACCAAAATTTTACACCCACAAGACTGAAGTTCAGACGCTGGAGCTGGGTGGATCAGCACGTCAGCACGGAAATTCTGCTCGGTGAGATTGGCAGCCAGTGACTTCTCTAGCCCACAGGCTACGCATGGTCTTCAAATTAAAATATCCTACTTCTATAAATGTTTGCATGTATCTCCTTTTCCCCTCATACTCTGTAGTTCCTGATATATATATATATATATATATATATATATATATATATATATATATATATTTTGCATTGACTAGTTTCTTCTTACTATACTAACTACACTTACCGCTTACTTCACTCTCTTACTTCTCTGTACTCTCACTCCTGAATCTTCACTTTTCTTATTTTCTTTTGGAAGCCTCTTCTCTGCTTTCTCCTTTTACAGTCTCTGGAAGCTTCTCTATATTCATCTTGGCAGATAGCACTACTAGTTCAATTGTTTATTCCTATTAACTGACCCAGCTGTGTAGGTTTTGATGTTAGACCATTTGCATAAATATGTTTTGGTTTTGTCATTATGAAAATTGTATAAATTTCCCTTTTTGAAAGGTTACAAAACTGGGGACTTATCCTCTTAAAAATATTTAGGGTTTTTGTTTTGCACGTTTTCCTGTCTTTTGACTTTATCTGTCGATCATTTGATCTATTTATCCAACCATTCATCTGTTCATATATCCATCCATCTACCCACCCACTCACCCACCCACCTACCAACCATGCATCCAGCCCATCCATCTATTCATCCTCTCTCATGTTTTTAACTGTCTCATCATATCATTTCTAATCTTAAATTGAAAGGGGACATTTCACTCCACATTTCTTACTATAACTTTTTCTCATGTGTATTCTCCAAGTATAAATTTTAAATGTATTATTACTTTCCCTGTAACTTTTAAAACACTATAGTATCCTTTCATCCTGAGCACAGTTTGCTTTTTTTTTTTTTCTGCTGTCATTTATGAAGAAGCAAAGCTTTGGCCTTGATCTGCTAAACAGAATTGTCTCAAAACTATTTTTATAAAGCTTGACCTTTTCTCTGAAGTCTACTTTTTAATTATGTTGAAACTCTTATATTTCCTGGAATTTAAATGATTACAAATGACAACCCATGAATTCATCTTGATTCCATTAATAACCAGGGTTCCTACCTCACTCTCTTTCTGGGAATCAGTGTTGAGGGAATCTATACCACAAATCTTCTGAAAAAGGCGGCCTTCCTGCTGTCTTCCTTCACTGATTGAGCTTTTCTTAATCTTCTGCTAAAAGCTGGATGGGAAACAAATCAGCAGACTGAGCCACTGTTGCTTGACTTCTCCTTCTGGACCAGCCCACCCTTCTTGGTTCTGTCCCTCTCTCATTTTGCCTCAGTTGTCAGCTTTATCCAGTTTCCCTTCAGAGGTCCCATTTGCTGCTGATGGCGGGTGCATTCCAAGTCCCTGAAGGAATCAAGGGGAAAAGCAATATTTTAACCTATCTAAACATTCATAGTCCTTTCGTCTATTGCTTTCTTTGAAGTCCGACTTTCCCTCTGGGGTGTTTACATCCTTTGTTCAGAGCACATTTGCTTTATCGCGCACTCCTCTCCCTTTATGTGAGCTGGTGTTGACTTCTGCTTTGAGTCTTGTATTAGCTTATGTACTGTAAATTATTTTCAACTCCCTGCCCTTAGCAAAATAGGAAGCCAGTTCAAGCTTCCTGACTTTCTTATATATGCGAGAGCCCACATAATAAACTTACCTAATATGCAAATACCCATTTCTAATTCTTTCCAGTATCGTGGTCTTTTTAGGGCCATTCAGATCTATTAAGGCTCTATTTACTTTGCTTGAAATAAATGCAATGAACTTATTTATTGTAAAGTACAACTATTTTTTCTTACTTTTTCTGTCTTTAAGAGTCATTAAAGTATTTCTTTAAAAATAGAAATGCAATCATTTGAGACTAAGATTAACTATGTCAAAAATATTTGAATAATAATTCTATTTGAAGAAGCATTCGGATTCTACATGATGGTTGGGTTAAGGAGGGTGAATGATTTTTGTGGATGTTAGCTTATGAAAGATATTTGGCTTTTACATTCATGGAAAACCTTGAAGGGGAACTATCCGAGACTATTTTTCTCTCCTGTTTATTTCCAGTGAAATCTATACAGCCTTCTCCTGTTATTGCTAATGTAATTTCATAGTGACGAACTCACTGAAACACTGGTAACTCTCTGAGGAAGGATGTATAAAATTCTTTCACGAAGGAAAGAGAACGTTGCTATAAATGCATTGTGTTACCAGTTTAATACACCGCTGGGAAAGAGACACATGGAGAACAATTCCTCCTGTGTGATCTCTGGAGACTGGGCGTATGCCTGAGTGTAAAACTGAGAGGCCTACGAGACCTTATTTTGAGAAGTGGCTTCAGTCTACTGTGTTGACAACAGAGCCAGAATCAATAGGCTGTTTTATGAATTTATTGTAGGTTGAGTTACTTTTGCCTCTGGGCATTCCTGTGTTCAACTAGAGTTTTTGCCAAAACAGCCAGAATGCCCCTAATCTCCTTTCCTCATTAAACTCACAGCTTTGGTTAGTCACGGATCTTGGCGGTGCTCTCTTCTCCTCAGTTTTGTCTCCGCACCATATGGCTTTTGACAGAGTCAGGCTATAGCTCCAACCTAAACAGCTTAACATTATCAAAGACCCACTCCACTGAGGGAATAACCCCACTGTGGGTTCCTGTAGGACCTCTAGCTGGGAGTGGGACGAGGGTAAGGAAGTCAGTCAGGGAGGGAAAGAGGGAAAGAAAAGAAGTGGTGTGGAGGCAGAAGGGATTTACGCAGACAAGATGTAGCTGGTTCTGAGCAATATTTTCCAGGTCCAAAACAATGTAGTCATATTTATTTCTTGCTAAGGAGAAGTAACTTTCACCTGGATTTAGAAGAAAGGGGGATTCAAAGTCTGGTTTCAATTAGCATGTTTTAGAATATCCCAAGGAGTGTTTTCCATATTGTTTCCATAGCTTACATTCGGTATTCAGGACACAACAGAATCATATATGCACCAACATGGGATGGGAATGTGGGGACTCCTGGGGGCTGTGGTGCGGGGTGGTGGCTGTTTCCTGAATTAGGCTTCTGTGTCCCAGGTCTCACCCAACTGCCTGCTGTTTTGGGCTTACAACCTTTCCTTCCTGTGATGATATTGAGGAAAACGGAGAGAACAGCAAAATAGAAGAAGCCAAATATCTCTCCACCCCCTCACATCAAGTCTCATTTAACTTTGAAAGAACTAGATAACTAGAAGAAGCCGGCCTCAAAACTTCCCACTAAGACTCACAACAAATTGTGAATCTGGAGTGAAGATGAATCTACTGATGGCTGGAAACCAAGAAGTCCAGATACATCTTTTTCTAATCTTAAAAAATTTATTTAAAGGAAAGCCATGTGAAGGAATGAAGGTGAATAGGTAGGAAGGAAGAGAGGAGGGAGAAGCATTTTATTTATTTAGTTGCTCATCTTGGTTGTCTCCTCTCTCCCACACCCCCCAGCCCCCATTCCAGCCCTGACCCGGGTCCTGAACTCTGGTCCTTGGGGTGTATATGGACTGAATGCAGTAGGCTTAACTGCTCAGACACCAGGATGCACCTTCAAATCTTTTAATGAAGAGACAATGTTTCCACATAGGATATGATTTTATTAACTAGCAAAAGACCGACATTAAGGAAATATGAGGTTCACAAAATCCAGAAGCAGAGAAACCCAGCAAAGAAAGATAATTTTATTTCTTAAATTCATTGAGATATATATATATATATATATATATATATATATATATATAAAGTCAAGAAAGGATAACCTGCCATGAGAATTATTTTTGGTAAAGTTGTGATCATTAAGAGGACTACTTTATTATAGATGCTATGCTTTTAAGGAAACTGATAAGTAAAGGAGCTGACTTTCCCAAGATCACCTTACAAAGCTTAATCCTTAAACAACCCAAATATCTTTCAGCTCAGACCCTGCCCCCTCCCTGCTTAGAAACTCCAGTGGTTCACCTTTCCCCTGGACTTCATTGACCTGAAACATCTACCCTTAACCCACTTTTCTAATTGGATTTCCCACTTTACTCTTCTGACTCCAAGTTCCATCTAGCTAAGCCACACTGGCTGCTGACTCAGTCTTCTCTCAGAGCACAAAGAATTCTTCAGACTCTGGATTATGGTCATACTTTCTCTCTTGAATTAGAATGTCCTACCTCCTATTTCAAGTATGTGGCAGTTTACCTTCCCTTTAGGAACCACATGATATCTCATGACTTCCACAAAGCTTTCTCTACTTGGTCTATTCAATCTAAAGTCGAGTACAGTGAATAAGAGACCAGGGTAAAGTCAGCCAGGCTGGGGATCAGGTTCTTTCTCCTTTACTGACCGTGAACCTGGCAAGGTACTTACCCTCTTGTAGACCTTCTCAGTCCTGCATTTGTAAGAGGACACTGCATTTTGAGTCAATAAATAACATTAATAAAGTTGGGATGAATTCAACAAGTGTCATTTTATCAATTAAATTCCAGGAATAAAGAGAATTCCAAATCATCCAAGAAGTTAGACATATATATTTTTAGCTTATTTCAAAGAAAAATGCTAGGCCTATTACAATAATTGTATGACCATTCCATTTAGTTCTATTTGTTTATACATTGATTTTAACAGCCATTTTATTGAGTAGCTCATGTATGCCAGGTATAGTACTGGGCAGTGGGTCTGTAGCAATGAATAACCTGCATAGCTTATTCTTTCATGGGCTTATAGTTTAATGAGGAACCAGATATTGAATTAAGTGCTAGGTAGTATGAAGTGAAGTAGACGGTTTGAGAATAGCAAAATGCGGTGCTGACTATCTTGGGTTTTGATTATGACAATAGGTTTTTTTAACTGGTTTTCCTGCCTCTGCTTTTATTTTTATTATCGTTAATGTTATTTTGGAGTTACACAGAAGCTAGAGTGATCCTTCTTAAGATAAATCTACGTATTACTCTTCCCTACTTCAAATCCTTCCATGTTTCCTTAATACTTATACAAAGCTGTCTTTGAGCATGACATAACACTCAAGTTTCTTCTGTTTTTCTCAGACTAGCCATCTTTTCCTTTTTGTTCTGGCAAACTTGACTGGCGGAGGAGGATAATTGCCTGCTGTTGGGGTCCTGGAAGTGTAACCCCAAGCTTTCCATACTGACTTCTAAAATCATTGAAATCCCTTGAAAAGTTAGACACATTTTATCGTTCCCTCTACAGTATCTGAGTTCATTTTAATAGGAAAATAATGGAGTAAGGTGTCATTCCTGTTAGTGAGTAAACTTCTCTAAGTTTACTGCTTCTAAGACTGGAAATACCCTTTGGCATAGCCTCCCAGGACTCCAGGTGAGACAAAGGGATGAGAAGTGGCTTACAGGATAAGATTCAAACTTCTAAGCTAGAAAGACAAGGGGCTTCATGCATTTACCTCTGTCCGCAATCCCTGCATTCCTCTGCCTCCTCTTCTCTGACCCGCTTCGCCAGCCCAAGTTAGCGCCCACCTGACTTAGCTGTGTTCTCACCTGCAATGGTCCATGAGTTCAGACGTATTAATGTGCTCAAATACCCTTATTCTCCTTTTCTGCTAGGAAATTCTGACTTATCCCAAAGACTCAGACTGCCAGAGGAAATGCTTAATCTTTTATCCAGCACCTTCAGGCAGAGTTAAATACTTGCTTCTCCACAATCCCACTGTGCCTTCTTCACATCTGTAGTATCATAATTAGTATGCTACCCTAATGACTTGTTTACATAGTCACCTTCTTTGTTAAATAAGAAGCCATTGGAAGCCAGAAAATTTGTGTCTTCAAGTGCCCAGTTTCCAGCCAGAGCCCAATGCATAAGAGTAATGATAATAGCTGGCATTTATTAAGCCCTTCATTTTCAGATGTGGTTCATGTAAGTTCTAAGTAAATTAAATATATCATTTAATCTCCATGGAAATCTTCCAATGTACTATCTCTGCTTTATACATGAGAAAGCTGAGGCACAGAGGAAAAGTGACTTGTGTCTGGTCACATAAGAGCTGAAGCTGGGATTTGAACTCAGGTTGTCTGACTAAGCGGCCATACTCCTGACAATATCTCTAGGGCACAGAATAATTATTTAATGACTGAGAATTGTTACAGAATTATGATTCATGCTAGAAATGTTGGTCTTTTTTTTGCCCCCAAACAGAGTTCAGAGTTTTATTATTAAGGAAGGGTTGATTGCATGTGGACTCTTCTCATCTGTTATTTCTCCTTTCTACACTGTCAGGGGAACCTGTTCCACCCAGGATAAAGCTAGTGATGTCTGCTTATAAGGAAAGGTCTTGCCAGGAAAATAGGGATGGCTGCTCTGGGCCTGCAGGGTTCTGGAGCACTAGTCAGAGCTACTTTCCATGAGTTCCCAATAGTTTAAAACAGTCTCTGAAGGAATCTGTTCACCCTCATGGTTCTCCCATGAACCTGGGTTGACTGCTGATAAAAAAAAAACCAGCAACAAAACTTGACTCCCAAGCCTTCTGAGATCAGAACTGTGCTTTGGACTATAACTCACCTAGACCCATATACATTGATTGTCTTAGATGAATGATCACAGACACATTGATTATACTTAGAGTCCCTTTCCATGACTGTACAACCCCTGGGGGGAAAGTAATGTGGTGGCATATAGCCCTCTTTAAAAAATGACAGAATATTACAATTTAGTAATCACAGAAACTCATGCCATTCTTCTTTAACAATAGAAAACTTCTGTCAAAGATGCACTATGCTATCTCTCTGAGATGGAATTATCAATGTTTTGCACATTTTTCAGCTTTTCTGTATTTCCCAATTTTCTACAGTAGCCAAGGACAGTTTTTGATGTACTATCTTAAAATCTAAACCAAAAAATAATAATAAATGCATAGTTGACATCACAAGGCTCTGTTGCAGGCACTCAGCAATCAGTTGCCCTGTGCTGTTCCTTGGGGACAGCAGTGACTGTGATTAGCAGAGAAGGGAACTTAGTAGCCCTGGCTGGGAGGACCTTTGCAGCATATTCTCTATCTAGGACGTGACATGAGGCATTGCAAGCCTGTAGAAGTAGCTCAAAGCCTTGCTTACAGAGGGTTGGAAACTTGACACATCCATCTACACCAAGTAGCCTTTTTTTTTTTTTTTTTAATATTATAGTTTTATTTAATCCTGAAAAATTTGCTTCTCACACTGTGCAGGACTGATCTGTATTGGTTGAAATAATCAGACATCTGCTTTTGGGGGTCGCCACTTACAGAAGGAATTCTAAAATCTCCATTGTGAATCCAGTAGAGATAGTGTCATAGATGGAACATAAGGAAAAGAGGTAAAAATCTTAGACTCTCAGGCAAAGGGGTCTGTACGATGACAATGAGCCAGAGATTCCTGAAATGGCTACCAGTCAGTGGTGCAATGTGTCTTTAAAAATTGAAAGCTTTCTCAGTTATTTTTTTTTCCCCAACCAGCAAATATTTCCTGAGTACTGTTATTAAACCCAACACTGCCAGATTTTGCAAGGGAAATCAATTTTGATTGTGACTTTAACCTACAAATGGGAAGGGGTGAATTTATTGGTCTGTGTAAACCTAACGAATGGGTTGGGATCACATAAAGGTAACATTAGATTTTGGTCTTAGTAGACCATGATCTTTCTGCCTCTAGGTCATACGATTAGGGGAAGTTACGGAATGTCTCTAAATCCCAGAACGATGACAACAGTGATGGTATTATAACTTATGGAGTGACTAGGAAGACCACATGAGGCAATGCAGGCAAATTGTATTTTAAATGGCATTTGGTATGTGCTCAGCAAATAAGAGCTATAATTAGAATGATTTTATTATAAATTTTGTGGGTCACAGTTTATCCCACGAGAGAGCTACATCAGTGAGTTGACAAATCACACATAAGATGCTCCCCAGCTAATGGGGAGCCCAGGGGTTCCCATTTCTGCTGCTGCTTGCTCTTTCTTCCGCCCGCCATGTTTCTAAAGTAGCCAATGGGTGCTCCCTTCACAGATGGGCAAAGGCAAGATCATACTTTTATTTGGGGCACAGGATGGAATAGGTAAGATGGTTGCACACCACCATAAAATATCTAGATTTAGCATGCCATCTGAGTTGGCAGGGAATGGACAAAATCCCCCTGGGGATGGACAGCAGGGAGCTATCAGTGAGCACTCAAGGATCATATAATTTCGAAAACATCCTTCCTTTCATTCTTCACTTAAGCCTACCACAGCATGGATCATGAATGGAAATTGCTTGCTGATGAATGAGAATATTCCCTGAAGAACATTTGGTTTCCAGCTCACATGAAACTTTAAAAAGCTCTCCATTTATTATTTAAACAGCATGGCAAATGTAGGCCCTCTGTCTTTATAACAGGTGCAATGAAGGACATCATGACCTTGAGGAGTCACACAGTCCTCCCAGGTGGTCACCCGAGATAAGCCATTTCCTTTGGGTTGCCTTCAGGAAATAGAATTAAATGATTTTAACTGCACTACTTTGTTTTTACCAGAGAAGCCTTCATGTGTTCAGACAAATAGAGAAATGCAGTCAGTAGGGATCCTGTAGGCAGCCAGCCACTCCAGAGTCCTTAGAGACTGTTATTTGTAATTTAAGTGGGATTTTAGGACTTTTTTTGAGAGTCTAGGTGGGTCTCTGACAGAAAGGTAAAATGTAAGAGAAAAGTCAACACCCGAAGACTGGCTGCCAGGGTCTGAGTGGGCAGCTGTGGTCTTAACTATCCTCTTACTCCTAATTTTGGATAGAATCTCTGTCCAGAACTCTTTTGCACCCCATAGGAACTTATCAGGACACACACACACGCACACACACATTTTCTATAGATCTTATAGGGATGCATGCAATGAATCATATACATATTTTCTGTAGCATTGTCCAGAAGAAAACATGCATTTAAAATGCTATTCCGTAGGTATAAATGTTGTCTCTAAGCTCATGAAATGAAATGCTGACTACTTTTATTAAGTTAAAGAACTCTTTTTAGCCAAAGGATCAAGTCAGAGAATAAACCTGGTCAAGCAGTATTTTGCTACAGTGGAAAGTGCTGGATCTCTGTGAGGAATCTCCCAGACAGATCTTGCTGGCTGTCACTTAAAAGGCTTAGTGTGAATGATCTTCTCTCAACCTGACCGGCCTTCTTGTCATCTCAGCAATTGGATATGGGATGGATACAGCGACCAGTTGCCAGAGCAACCGCATCTTCCAGTAATAGTGATGAGAGAAATGATTTCTCTCTGAATGCTAATAGGTTGTCACTTTCATCTTAAACTGGTTGTTTCCCACTGTTTTTCTGATTGCCATGAAGGCAGAGAGATTATTTACAGATTAAGGACTGTTAGTTGATCTGATCATCTATATCCTAATTTATGCTGTATTTTTTTATGAGAAAAAAATAATTTAAAACAAATTTTAAGGGTTATGTTTTCAGAAATGTAAGGTTGGTGGCTTTTACTTCTGGAAAGCAATGCTTTTCTGTAGTACCTAGATATTCTTTAAGTAGAAATTACCTAGTGTTGAAAGTAATCCAACAATTGTCTGTAAATTATCTGATCTGCAGAGACTGACACTAGCTTCCTGCCCTGAGCTTGTAACTAGGTACAAGAGGTGGTTCTCTCATTAAGGGAAAGTATGAAGTCGTGACGATCATCCTAAGGCAAAATCTCCTTATGAAACTATATTTTTAAATCCTAAAAGTCACTTAGGATATAGAATTTTTTTTTTTTTTCATCATTTGCTCCAAAACACAAGATTAAAGACCTCATTCACTAAAAGAAGTAAAGGATTTTGTTGGGTACATTGTTATTGTCTGATGGGATAAATTTTTTTTTTTTTTTTGTGGTTTTTGTTTTTTAATTTACTTTTTATTATTACTGAAGGAATATTGCATCTTGACAACGACTTGTCTTGAGATATATAGTAGTATTTTTACATTTACAAATAGCATAGTAGATTTACTAATATTCCTCCCCGTTTTTCTCCCTTCATTTACAGTTAATTCCCTTCATCCCATTTCTTCCACCCCTCCCCCGTCACTTTGGTGCCCCCTGATTATCCTTTTTGTCTCATTTCTAAGAGTCTGTAGTTGTTAGTAGTGTTTCTCTCTCTCTCTCTGTGTCTCTGTCTTTCTCTCTCCCCCCTCCCCATTGTTAGCGTTGTTTAATTTATGACAGTTATTTGTTTTCTCTTTACACATCACGTGAGTGCTATCATGTGATGTCTGTCCTTCTCCTTCTGGCCTATCTCGCTAAGTATAATTCCCCAAGTCCATCCATGTTGTTGCAAATGGCAGGATCTCTCTTTTTTGATGGCTCCTTTGTGTATATGTACCACATAGTCTTTGTCCACTCCTCTGTTGATGGGCATTTAGGTAGTTTCCAGCTCTTAGCTATTGTAAATTATGCTGAAATGAATGTAGGGGTACATATATAGGATAAAGTGTTAATTGTGGTGTGTGTGTCTTTCATGTCTTAAGGAGTAGAACTCCTTATTGAGACACATGAGATTAATGAACTGCTGAATCCAATTCTCTGGATTAACTGGGGTTGTGCCTTATTATTCAGTTTATTTATTCCAGTTTCTATGTGGTTAAAAATCAACAAAATCATAATCCCATATTGAAGCGTGTTGATGACATTAAATGAGATAATTCACAGGAATTTCTTAGCACAATGTCTAGCATATAATAACTACAAAAACTTATACCTTGTTATTAATATTTGCTTGATGTAAAAGATCTCTGATCTTTTTGGATAGAAATACTGCCCAAAGTGTAGAACAATGAAGACATGTTTAGTAGTATCTTCCCAAACATGACAGCCCACGGTGTGTAGTGTGTTTGACCAGCCACAGTGTTCTGTCCTGTGAATGGATTGCAAACAACAGTGCAGTGTAGGTGGATGCCCATATGTTTTTAATAGTAATATTTGTCCTTGAATACAACATACACTAAGAATGACAATGGAGAATTTTTAGTGGCATGGGCTAAGATCCCTGATACACTGCTAAAGTGAAACTGTAGATTACAGGACATTATGAATGGTGGAGAGAAGAAAGGAATACACAGAAAGAAAAAATATGTACTTACTAACAGACATACACTTATATACATACATACTTTCTGGAAGAATATTCCTGGAAATATTAACAGTAGATATCACTGTATTTGGGGATCATCAGTGATTTTGTTTTCTATTTTCATCTTTTATTTATTGTATTTCCTCTGATGAACATTTATCCTTTTTGTAGTTAAATAGTCAGTTTGAAAATTAAACAAGAATTGCTGCTAAAATGTGAATTAATGGGCAACGTCTTGTCTCTTCTATGATAAAATCCTACTTATGGCTGGAAAGCAGAAGCAAAGATCTCTGTGGGCCTTGTAGACCAGTGTGGTGCCTCATTAGAGTCGCCTCTTGTTTCCTGAAAACACTGAAATCAGCTGTTCCTACCCTTGGGCTCAGGGTCCAGGAAGACAGAGTCACTGGTGTCACTTTGTCATCCTTAGGTCTTTCTTGCAAGTGTCCTTTTTGGACGGGGCCCCTAATGAATCCATTCATGTTGATCTCTGTAGGCAGCGGTAGATCCAGGGGGTTCCTGGCAGCTCACCAGAGCTGTGAGCCCAGGGGCTCTTTCCTGGATCTGCTGTCGGTCAGAATGGGACTGCTATGGCAGCTGGAAAGGCATCTCCTTTCCTCTCACCCCTGGGCCTCTGTGATTTTCAGCTGAGACTGGAAGAACCTCCTTAAGGGGAATAATGCCATTAAACCCAGAGGCGCACTTGGAAATAAGGAGAGGTTACCTTTCCAAAGTGGCACTTTGGGATCCCTGTGGTGAAAGTCAATTACTTTCTTCTGGTGACCTATATCGCACATACCATGGAGAGCTGTGAAACAGCCTGCAGCACAGAAGGAATGTTTCTGTCGCCTTTCCCAAGGTGAGCGAACCTGGAGTTCGTTATGAACTCAGAATGAGCTAATGAGACTGACCTATTGGTAAGATTGTGCTCCAGAAAATAACCTGTCCCTCTAGCTTACAAGTGATCCTCACAATTGCCAATTACAGCTGTTTTTGTCTCTTGAATGAAGAAAACATAACCTCAGAAATGCAACTTAATGCGTAGATATCAGCGGTATATTGTAACAACCATTTTTAAAATGAAGAAAAAATCTGTTTAAACAGAAAACTTTGTTTCAGTGGTAGACGCTCAGAGGGACATGTATGAAGCAGTTGATTTTTCTTAGAAAATGCAGTCTCCTGTCATCTTGGGGATGGCTTCTGTGTTACAGGTAGTAACAAATGAAGTGAGAAGTAGCTCTTGCCCAGGAGGTCTGTCACTGATGGCGGTGAACTGCTGCTTTGCACCTCCAGATGATGAGATGTGAGCAGCTTTATCACTGGGCTGGGGACAATGTCGGAACTCCACTGAAAACTATTGTGTTGGAAAGTGGCAAAGTCAAATTGGGCTTTCAGAAATGACTTCAGCATGTGTTGCTGGGAGTCCTGGAGGTGAAGCTGGCAGTTTATTTGTAAAGAACTGACTAGGGGATTGAGAAGTGGGGAATGAAGGTGAAAGATGGCAGGAGAATTGATGGGGAATGCTCAACATGCTCCAGTGGCAAACTGACTGAGATCGCATCACTGAGAGGTGTATGATGGCGTGAAAGGTAGTAATCGTAGAAAAGGGAAAGACAGAGGAAGAACTGGTTTGTCTGGGAGGTAAGGAGAGGACAGTTTCACATCAGACTAATTTATGATCATAGCCAGAGATCTCTCTAGAGAGTCAAAATTTTAAATTCAGAGATACTGGCTGTAAAGAAATATTTGGGCATCAGCCACATGCAGTTAAGCAATTGAAGAATATGAAAATATCATGCAGAAAAAGTTTAGAAAATTAAAAGACTGCAGAAGAGAAAACTTATGGAGTAGGAGATAGGAGTGAGGGCAAAGAACCTGTAAATCTTGGCTCGTGATACAATTATCCAATTAGTCTCCTAGGCTTAAATCTTTAAATGAGTCTTTATTCTTCGTCCTTTCCAAAATTTCTTATTTAATTTTTCATCAAGTTCCATTGATGAAAAAGTGTACCCCTAGTGACTCTTGTATTACTCTTGTATTACTCCCCCACTCCTTTATCAGGTCAACAACAATTTAGACCAGCTATGAAGGAATTTAAGATGAAACACAGGCCTATGTTTTATGCATTTTAGAATACTGCACCAGCTGGACTGTATTTTTTGTTTTCTACTAATTTCCCACACTATCTCCAGACTTGTCAATCTAAAACATAGTTCGAATAGTGTCACTCTGATTGGATACTGTCCAGTAATTATTCTTGACCTGCAAGGAAAATCTATACTATTGGCTTTCCCTTTAAGGCCCTTATACATTTGGTCACAGTTTACCTTCCCAGTGGATTTTTTATTTTTAAGGAAAGGCACAGGCTGGAATGTAGGTGAGTAGTCAGGCAGGCAGGAAGAGAGAGGAGGAAGAAGCATTTTTAGTTATTTGGTTCATCTTGGTTGTTCCCCCTGGCTCTGGACTGTGAACCTGAGTCCTTGGGATGTATATGGACTATGCCAGTTACAGGTGGTGGATTCAACTGCTGTTCCACCAGGACACACCCCAAGTGGTAATTTTTACCACTCTCCTACTAGTATTTTGAAACTATTTGAAACCACTTGCCATTCCTAAATAGACTAAACTTTTGTGCCTTTGTGCTGTAATGCCTGCAATGATCTGCCTTTAATGCTCTCTCCCTGGCCACTGACCACCGCTCCTCATCTTCAAGGCTCAGGACGGTCACTTTGTGTCAGCGGCTTTCTTGACCTTCATTTTGTCCTGTGATAAAGACAGTACTTCCCTCTTCTATGCTCCTTTCATTCGTTTTACTTGAGTGTAATGAATTCAATCTACAAGAGTTGTCTCTCCAAGACGGTGAAAAACTTGAAGGGATCATGTCTTTGGTATCCCTAGTATTTGGCAAACTGCCTGATTCATAATTAGGATTCAAGAAATGTTTTGCATATTAAAAGAAAGAAGAGATAATATGCACACTGACGTTTGGGCTATTCATTTCCTCTCCATTTATGTTACTGTAACCTTCTAAAATAATTTTATTCCAGTTCTTTCCTCACCATACAATTGATTTCCAGAGGTAAAATTGTAGTGGTGGACTTAATGTATTAGATACAGATGTTGATTTATAATGATATACACCTTAAAGCTATATAGTCATGATACAATGTCCCTTCAATAAAATTAATTTTATTAATTACACACACACACACACCCCCCAAAGAAAGCAGAGAATAAGCTGTCAGAGATGTCAAAGGAAAAACAGGTTAGTGTCATCATAGCTAGCACTAAACAACGTTTATAAAGAGGGACTGAGTCATAGGATCAAATGAATTCCAATGAGGGAAGTTGATTAAGGGATGGTTGCCTCCACTTTCTTGCTACCCATTCAGTTAATTTCCTGTAATCTGAGTTCTGATTCCACATTCATCCTTGCTGTTTTCTGGAAGGCACTCCTGATATGCTGTTAAACCCTATGGATTCCTCTTCTTACTTGCCCTGTCTTCAGCATGCATGTGCTATGTCAAACAAAGATTGAGCAAAGTGAAGTGATAATAGAACTGAGGAGGTGGTTTAATGGTTGGGGTTATAAAGGTCATCTTCCTGGCTGCTGCTGCTGGTGGTAGAAGTTTGGATTGGAGAGTACATTGCTAGAGGTAATAAGGTCATTGAGGACGGTGAGAAAGGGCACTAGAAGTAAGTGTGTGAGGACAGTGAGTACTGATGAAAAATGGGTAAAGTGAGGAGGGGAGTGATGGCAGAAGAACAATCATTTGAGAAGGAGCTGTGGGAGCAGGAGTTGTATTTACCCCAGACAGTGACTTGCCTGAGGGAGTCTGGTTTCAGTCCTGATGAGGGCTGGAGGGAAACAGCGCTTATGATCATGGTATAATAGGCATTTCGCAGTGTAAGATGAAAGACTAGTGGGGGAAGTGGCAGGGAGATAAAGGGATTGGAGTAGAGACTGAATGGGGCCAAGGTGGTGGGAGGGCAAACCAAGGGGCAGGGTTTGCTGTTAAAGCAGAATTCCATGGATTTAGAATTTTATGGGTTTGTCTTTAAAAAGTATAATTGTGTGATATCCTTAGACCATCACTTCATAAAAACTTAGACTTTTGAGGATAATCTCAGAAGAAAAATGTTCATTTGTCCTTTTAGAGTACTCAAAAGAGAATTATCTTGATACATTGATAAGTCAAGATCATTATTAGTGACATGTTTTAGATTTTCTGCCTGTAGCTATGTACCCCAAATTGCAATTCTTGATCCCAAATAAATGCATTTTGCTTCTAAAAATTGTTATGATCAACATCAATGATTTCCATTAAAGTCTACTGAAGTTCAAGTTTATCTCATTTTCATAGAAAGGTGAGAAAATTTAAATTGTTGAATTCAGAAGATGCCATTCATCTGTCCATTATTAGTGTTTGCTATACACAAGATTCTTGAGTGGTCCTTCTAGCATGCTCTATCTAACTGCAAGGGAGACTGAGAAATGTAGCCTTTATTTGGCGTATCAATGTGTTCGAATAAAGAATGAGGCTCTATTAGTCACTTGTTCATTCAACACATTTTTTATTTAAGACCTATATATGCCAGAGTGTCTTTTAGATGCCTAGATACATCACTGACAAAGAGATCTGTTTCAGAGAGATACTGGGAGTTGTCAACAAAAACAGGCAGAACCCAGAGATACTATGACTTCTGTTCTAGACTATCACCATAAAGCTAATATTGCAATAAAGTGAAGCACACAGAATTTTTTTTATTTCTCCCTGCATATAAAAATTATGTTTACAGGGAGAAGGCTTCTTAGGCAGGAGTTCTTATCTCTCTCTTTGGCTAAAGAATAAATTTCATTATCCATTAAAAATTATGTTTATATTATAATGCAATCTATTAAGTGTTTAACATTATGTTTGAAAGTAATATGCATACCTTATTTCAAATATACTTTATTCCTAAAAGAGTCTAACCAGATAGCCTTCAGCAAATTGGAAAATTTTTACTGATGGAAGGTCTTGCCTTGATGTTGATGACTACTGAGTAATTAAGGTGGTTGTTACTGAAGGTTGGATTGGCTGTGGAAACTTCTTAAATTAAGATAACAAGGAAGTTTGCCACATTGATTAACCCTTTCATGAAAGATTTCTCTGTAGCCTGTGATGCTGTTTAATTACATTTTACATACAGTGAACTTCTTTCCAAATCAGTCAATAAGTTAAGATAAAAACAAACACCAGATGATTTTACTCATATGGAATATAAAGAAACAAAGCACATGGCTAGAAAAAGCAAAACAAATACTAGATTTTGAAAACAGACTTGAGGTGATCAGTGGGAAGGAGCTGGAGGTGGGTGGGAGCTAAGGGAAGAGACGGTCAATGGACAATGGTGAAGACTATTAGAAATTGGTGATGGGGATGGTGTGCTTTCTTATTTTTGATGAAGAGTGAACCTGCAGACCTAAAACTTGTAGAGTATTGGAAAACAATGCTATCTTAATAAAAAGGTATTTTTAAAAATTGGAGTAAAACCCTGCAACTGTTTTATCAAGTTTATGTAATATTCTATGTTCTTTGTTGTCATTGCAACAATGCTCACAGCATCTTCATCAGGAATATACCCCATCTCAAGAATCTTTGCTCATCCATAAGAAGAAATGCCTCATCCATTAGTTAGACCATGAGACTTCAGTAATTCAGTCACATCTTCAGGCTCCCCATCTAATTTTAATTCTTTTGCTATTTCCACCACAGCTAGTTACTTCCTATACTGGTCTTCCCCTAATCTTCCATGAGAATTGAAATTAACATCTTTCAAATATTGATATTAGTGTTGATTAATGTTAATATTTCGACCTGCTCCCATGAAGTAAAAATGTATTTGGAGACCCCTGGCCCTGGCCAGGAACAAGTGTACACTAGGACTTTGCTCTCAGTGGACCTGTGGACCACTGGCCCTGCCCTGCTAGAACCAGTGCCCGCTTCAGGTACCCAGACCCTTGTCCCTAGCCCCACCATGGTCCAGAACCAGTGTAGACCTGCAGGTCATCAACCCCTGGCCCTGCCTTGCTGTGACCTGGAACTAGTTTACACTAGGTCTCAGATACACTGACCCCCTCGAACCCATCACTCCATGAACAAAACCAGTGCTCATTAGGCCTTAGGTTCCATAGGCCATCAACCCCTACCACGCCCAGCCACTGACAGGAACAAGTGCCTGCAAGGCCTCAGGACCTCTGGATACATGGTGCCTCAACCCAGATCCAGAGGTCCTAAAACACATAATGGTACTACTAGAGAGCTATGGCTGAAGACTACTCCTTGGCTGCCTGTGAACCATTCTGTGCTAGAAAGCTCAAAAGTCTAGTTACCACCTAAAACAGTATCAGGGACCCACCACAAGAGGGCAGAACCAGACCCAATCCCACTGAAATCAAAGATCTGGCACCTACCACATCACCATACATACAGTTAGGAAGAAGTCTAAAATGAAAGAAAAGCCATAATGCTAAATTTAAGGCAGAAAAGGCATGCCAAAATCTGTCACCCCCTCAACAACAACAGAAAAAAAACCCTCCAAACCAAGAAACACAAAAATAAATGAATGACCCAAAAAGAGGAAGATGCTAGGAACTCAGCAGGGAAGAACTACATTGATATGGATTGGGACAATTTAACAGATAAGTAGTTTTAAATAATAGTTATTTTTTTAAAAAAAAGCTGAATGTGATGCAGGAGACACACACAACTACCCAAAGGCAATTGGAAGATCTCAGAAAAGAAGCAACAGACCAACAGAAAAACTTCACCAAAAAAGATTAAGGGTATGAAGAAAATCCTAGCAGAAATACTAGAGATGAAAGGTATAGCCAAGGAATTAAAGATAAACATGGAAAATTCCATAAACAGAATTAATCTTGCAGAGGAATGAATATTAGAAATTGAAGACAAGATGACAGAGGTGACCCTCACAGAAGAGGGAAAAACAAGATTAAGGAAAATTGAAGAAACCCTACAAGAAATATAAGACACTGTAAGAAGAACAAACATAAGGATAATAGGTGTCCTGGAAGGAGAGAGAGAAAAAGAAACAGAAAATCTACTTGAAGTAATAGCAGAGAATTTCCCACATCTTCTACAAAAAGTAAGCACAGAGGTTTAAGCAGAGAGAATACTGAAATTTATAAATATAAATAGACTTACTCTAAGATACACAGCAGTAAAACTAGCAAAAGTCAGCGACAAAGAAAAACCACTCAAGGCTGCTAGAAAAATGAAAACCATAACCTACAAAGGCACACCTGATGGGTTGTCATCAGATTTCTCAACAGAAACCCTCTAGGCCATGAGAGAATGGAACATATTTGAAATACTAAAAGGCAAAAACCATGAACCAAGAATACCCCACTCTGCAAAATTAGCATTCAAATATGATGGAGAAATAAAGATATTCAATGACAAAGAAAAGTTAATGGGTTTTTCTATCACGATGTCTGCAATTCAAGAAATCTTGAAAGGGGAACTACAACATGGAAAATGAAAGCAAAGATTCACCAACCATGAGAATTGTAATAAAAAGGAAAGCAAATGCAGAAACAAAGATGAGACCAATAGGAGAGAACAAATAAAAAGTTTGCAAAGTTAACATGGAATCAATATAAATGTTCATCAACAGATGACTGGATAAGGAAGTTGTAGTATATATATATATATATATATATATATATATATATATATATATATTCAGTGGAATTCTATGCAGTTGTATACTTTACAACAACCAGGTGAAACTAGAGGGGATTATATTAAACAAAATAGGCCAGAAAGAAAGAGAAGCACAGGATGTGAAATACTCATGTGGAAGTACTCATATGTGGAATATAATGAAACAAAGCAAATGAACATACAAACCTCAACAGAATTCACAGGACATTAGACATGGCTACCACAGGGAGGGGAAGGAAAGAGGTGGTGGTGAAGGACTCTGGAACTCTGGTGGTGGGTGTGGCGTGAAATACACACAGACTGAACTACAATTTTAATATTCTAGAATGCATATAGCAATGTAAGCAAAAGAAATAATAGAATTTTTTTAAAAGTATTGACAGTTAAAATAATCAATTCATGGACTTCAGAATACATACTCTGATAGCAGGCATGAAAACAATATGAATCTCCTTGCACAACTCCATCATAGCTCTTGGTGAGCACATGCATCGTCAAGGATCAGTAATATTTTTAAATGAATTTTTTTTTTTGTCTGAGCAATAGGTCTTATCCAGTGGACTTTTAAAAACATTCAGTAAACCATGTTATAAAAAGATGTACTGTTACCAAGGCTTTTATGTTGTATTTGTAGAGCCATTGACTTAGCATAATGCTTACGGGTCATAGAATTTTAGGACTTAAACATAAAGTCACCAGTTGCATTAGCCCCTAACAAGTCAGCCCATTCTTTAAAGTTTTGAAGCCAGACATTGACTTTTCCTCTCTAACTATGAAAGTCCAAGGTGGCATCTTCTTACAATATGGGGCTTTTATATTTGCATTGGAATAGGTTGTTTAATATAGTCACTTCGTCAATGATCTTTGTCAGATCTACTGAGTAACTTGCTGCGATTCTACAGCAGCGCTTGCTTTTTCATCTTGCACTTTTATGATCTGAAAATAGCTTCTTTCCTAAGACTTCATGAACCCACCTCTTCTAGATTCAGACTTTTCTTCTGCAGTTTTCCTCACATTTCTGTCTTCCTAGAACTGAAGAGAGTTAGGACCTTGTTCTAGATTAGACTTTGGTTTAAGGGAATATTGTGGCTGGTATGATCATCTAACCAGAGCACTAAAACTTACTCTATATCAACAATAAGGCTGTTACACTTTTTTAAATCACCAGAGCACTTTTAATTTCCTTCAGCAACTTTGTCTTTGCAACTTGGACAATTGTTTGTCATAAGACGTCCTGTTTTCAGCCCATCTCAACTTTCAGCATGTCTTCCTCACAATTTGTAATCATTTCTAGCTTTTGGATTTAAAGTGAGAGACATGTGACTCCATTTACTTGAATTCTTAGAGTTCATTGTAGGGATAGTGATTGACCTAATTTCAGTAGTACTGTGTCTCATAAATGAGGGTGGTGCAAGGAGAGGAAGAGAGATGGAGAATGGCCTGTGGGTAGAACACACACATCATTTAGAGATTTAGTTCAATGTCTTAATATGACAGTTTGCAGAGCCCCCCAAACAATTACAATAGTAGCACCAAAGATCACATCACAGTTCAGTCACCAGATCAGATATAATAAGAATGATAAAGTTTGAACTATTGTAAGAATTACCAAAATGTAGCACAGAGACATGAAGTGAGCGCACGATGATGAAAAAATGGTGCCGATAGACTTAAGTTTGAGAAGCACAATAAAGTGCCATAAAACTATCTGTATCTGTAGATAGTGTTTCAAGCACTGAGTATGACAATGGATCTCTAAGAGATGACCATAGAGAGAATGAAGGAGGCCAAGATCTGAGCTCTGTGATGCCCATGTGTGAAGAGGTGCGGGGAGGTGAAGGAGACTGGCAAGGATATTAAGAAGGGGCCACTGGAGAGGAAAGTCAAGATAGCGAATGGATGCCGGTCAACTACCAAGTGTTTTCCACCATGGAGAACTAGCTATCTCTCTGCTTGTAGGGAGTGGAAAAGTTCAGTAGCATCTAAGGAACTTTCCTGTGGCTCATTTTGTAGGAATGATGGTAGTGGTAATACTAACAACAGTAGTAAAAAAATAATAACAGTAAAATTAACAAACATTTATTGCGCATTTTTGCTATGTGCTTTATACTTGGACTTTTATTAACAGGTGAGGAAGTTGAAACCGAGAGGTTGTGGAGTGTCCCCAAACTGCAGAAGCTCTGAGCCACGCAGCGAATTTGGCTGCACATAGGGACTGCCTTTTTAGGCTCGAGTCCCTCAGTTATCTCCTGAATAAATGAGATTGCTGGGTATGCCTCTCAACTGGATTACATATTTTTATGCAGTGTTTTTCTTTTTTTGCCTGTTAGCTCAATTGATAGACCCACATGCTGAGTGATGAGTTTTTATATTCAAGTGACCGTAGGAGATTTTTTTTCACTTATGAGATAATTGCTTTTAAGACTCCCCTTAAGTTAGCCCCAATTAGGATATAGCCAATCCATTTGTACGATGATCTCTTTTTAGATTGATCTTGATGCCCTTGAAACATGAGAAATGTTCTTTCATCTGTGGCAGATACTAATATCGACGCTAAACTCTTCTGTTTCTATGCCATTCTTCCCAGCTATCCCTCGCCTCTGCTAGCATCAATGTGAGTGTGAGTACCATTTCTATTATTACCTGGAACTCTAAGAATAATAGTTCTTGAGAAGTGAAATATGGGAATTCTCCAAGTGCCTAACACTGTTCTCATACTTCTACTTTTTCTTTTTTCTTTTATTTTTCTAATTTTTCTAAATACCCGTTTAGAAGGCAGTAGGGCCAACCCAATATTTGGACTCTAGGGCACTGGTGGAGAGCAAATATGACGCTCACTTGAAAAAGACTGTTGGAGTAAAAGAAACAAAGATTCGTTTGAAATGTCCTAATGATAGAGTAGACATTGCCTTTTAAGTTATTCTGCAGAAATAGGCTTCTCGTGTATCCTGATACATGTAACACTGAGTAAAGGGCTTACAGAAAAATCTGGCATGTGCTGTATTAACAGACACAAACTCTACTCTCAATTGCCAACAGTTGAAAGGCAGATTCTGGTGGTGACAACTCTGAATTATAAACAATGCCACAATAACACTAGTAATTTGCAATATCATCAGCTGAAGTAAGAAATAGTTATTGCAAATCACTTTGCTAATACCTGAGAACTGAAATCTAATGTGGCTAAATCAGATTCCTCGGAATTCCACAGGGCACTGAGCACATTAGAAGGTTTCACTCTGCTCTGAGCCTGTCCTCATTAAGACTGCTAGCTACTGCATTTTTATTGTTCCCCTGGGAAGTTTATTGGGGTCAGTAAGAAGTAGTGTTTTCCTAGTCTCCCTGGTATATGTACCTTCTCAAATACATCTGTGGCTAATGGATGTGCTAGATTAGGTTATGACCATACATCTTTGCCACCTACATGAAAAGTGAAGGCAATTAGAAGCCAGCGTGAAGTATGGTATAGCTACAAAAAGTGTAAATATCTAAATAATTTCACCACAAAAAGAAATACTGTAATAGAGGCAGGGTGAAAGTACTGAAGGATGGGAAAGTCAATAGCATTAAGGTTTTAGATTAGTGCTCCATATTGTTTTATCATTATCATCATCACTATTATTTACCATAATTATTAGTGAATATCATTAAGCACTCACTATGAGCTTGGCACTGAGTAAAATTCTCTACCTGTGTTATTGATTTTATTCTTATCAAACCATATAAGCCAGGTACTATTATTCGCCCTATTTTATAGATAAGCAAACTGTGTTTTTCAATTATTTACAGGCTTTGTTTGTAGTCCTTTTTGCTCAAGAGACTGAGCTGTAATATGAATCTAGATGTCACTCTTAACTATTGTGTTATATAGACACCATTATAGACAAGTTATAGAGCTGAATGATGGGGAGCCTCAAGTTTGAATAGTCAGAACTTTGTTTATTCATTTCTAGCTAACAGTTTGAAAAACTCAAAATGAGGGAAAATAGTCTATATAAAGTATCAGAAGATGGCAGCTTTTTTGAGTAATAATGATCTCTCTCTGGCTTCGATACAGTTTCTAAGCATCAAAAAATTATATTATTCTTCACCAGTAAGGAAAGCAAGAACCAGAGATTATTTTAATTGCTCAAGAGCATCTAACAAGCAAGCAGTGGTGCCAGGCTTAGAGCCATCATCCATTTGATCCCAAATTCTAGGATTTTTCAGTGCGCACATTTGCATGTGGGTGTACATTGTTTGTATCTCACAACAGTGGGCTCTAGATGAGTTTTCTGGGAACATCCTACCCATCTTACTATACATACCTATTGATTTGGCATAAGCCTCAAAGTTTACCATTTTGAACCAGCAACTTGTTTGATGTATGAGTGTGCCCGTAGTCACCCAGTCAGTGAATCTCCAGCTTATTTCTGAATGCTCCGAATGTTGTAAAATTCATTGCCTTCCACATTCTGACATTTCTTGCAAAAGAACTTCCAGTATTGCCTCCCCTTTCTCGCTTATATTGGTCCCAGTTGCTAACTTTTGAAATTTACAGAATGAGTTTAATGAACCTTCTAAAAGGAAACCATGTAAATATTTAATGATGGCTGTCGTGGTCTACTTTGAATCTTTTCTAGCTTTCAGGGCACACTTCTCTCAGGTTCTTCAAGCATTCTTCCTGTGATGGAGAGTCAAGTCTTCCCAGTCCTATCTAATCTCCTTTGAAGGATGTCCCTTTTGGTCATATACCTCTTGAAGCATAATTCCTAGCATAAATCACTCTTATCTAAGTGTGGTTTTACCAGAATAGATCAATAGGGCATGTTCATAACTTTTTTTTCTGGATACCATCTTAACATCTTTGGTGTTCTGTCTCTAAACTTGTTTTTAATATAAAAACTGCTAAGTTATGTTTCCTCTAGCCTAATGTGAAAATTGCTTTTTGGATCCAAGTATTAAACATTTACAATTATCCTTATTTAATTGTATCTTGTTAATATTTGCCTTTCAACTTATTCAATATATTTATCCAGCCTTCTGTGTCAGTATCCAATAGAGGAGACAAAAACTTCTATAGGTATTTTCAACAGGAAAAATTTTAATTTTAATTACAATTAGTTTTTTGGGAAATCATTGGAAGAAGGAGTGAAAGAATGGATTCTAAGCTAATCCTTTAGAAATAATTCAGAATGCTACACAGCTGACCCAGAATTACTGGTATTACCTCTGAGATCACTTCAGGAGGTATAAGTTCAAAGAGTCCTAGCCATAATTTAGGAATGAAGATGCTACCACCCATTTGCTGCTGTTGCAACTCCTGACATCTACAGAAATTTAAAAGAGACACTTGAACACTTGCACACTTGCAAAATGCACCGTATCTCTACAACCTTACTTGACATAGAAACATAGGATCCGTATCACTTCTACCCGAAATGAGAGCTGCTCATTTGTTCCCAATTATAAGGGGGTGTTTGTTTCTTTGCTTTAGTTCTCCATCATCTTCTATCAGAAACAAGGAGGTTGAAATGGAAGTTGAGAAGCACAAATCACAGCATCTATAATAATTCCTAAACACATCTGATTCACAAATTTGATTAGTTGAGTGAGTATTCTGTGCTTGAAGTATGGAGGGATTTGGGGAGGAGAGAGAGAGGGGCGGGGGGGGGGAGAGGGGAAGAGGAGGGGAGGGGAGGGAGAATAAAAAGACATATCATTGATAAAAATCTTATTAGAATCCTTTTGGTGTACCACTAAGATTTTTCTGTAAATTAATATCCATGGATGTCAATGGTTCAGATCAATCTTATTACACTGAAGAGCATCCTTCTTGCCTTGCATACTTAGAGCTTTCAAGAAAAGATCCATAAACCTGATGAGCCTTGGTCAGCCTGTTTGACTCCTCCTGCTCTAAACTTGATGACCTTTGGGGATGGTAGTGGTGGTGGAAACCTTCTCTGGATGCTAGGTATCCTCACTATACCTATCTGTCACAGGGTCAGTAGTGTCATACAATTCCAGGAGGCACAGTTACTTACATTCTCTGTTGGGTTTCAGGGGAGCAACATTCAACCAGAATACTATATAAATTGTGTTCTTTGAGGCTGTGCAGCCTGAAACTGAGTAGTTCATTTGCTTATCCCAGTTTGAGGCTGAGCTTGGTCAATTTGATGTTATCAAAAAAATTAGACCTCTATACATCAATTATGTTGGTCTCTCCTATTTCCCTTATATCCCTATTTAGTGGCCCTATTAAAGATATGTGAAGTTAAGTCAATAAGGTTCTTGGTTGGTTCCTCTGGTAGGTATTCCAACCATCTGCCATGATCTTTTCTCTAGTTGCTATCTGAAGATCATCCTCAGAGATAAAAGAGAAGCTAGTATTTATCAACTTCTCTCTTTTAATCCTCCTCTATAACCATTCTACAGCTGACCTCTCATGAGTAAATGTGTTGCTTCATTCTTTGTGCTTGAGTTTAATAAAATTTCCCATGTACCATCTTCAATATTTTAAGTTTCTATTTAGTTATTTCTGAAAACAACCTGTTATTTGACACTATTCCTGTAAGTCTGTGACACCCTCTTATAATTGCTTTTGGTCAGGTATTACTCTTACTCTCTTCGTTTTCTAACATATTTTTGAAAACGAGTTCTTGAGGGTTTCCTGTGGTTTAAAAGAGGAGGAAAGGACTAGAGAGAATGTGAATTGAGAATGTTGGCCTTCATTATGTCTAATGTCAGTTTATTGATTTATGTGTAAAGAACTTAAGTTTGTGCCAGAAAGTATATTTATACTGTCTTCTCTTCTCCATCAGTCCCATCTAATGGTTTGAATGATCTAACTCTACTTGACCAGAGAAACATAGGTTGTTCAAGGATCTTCTCAATCCTGTGGAAAGAATGGGGAAGAACATCATGTTAAAAGTCATGCAGGAAAATTTTAACAACTTTTAGAGAGTATTCACATTAATTTCTGTTCATCCAACCTAGTTCACTCACCAAGTCAATTATCCTTTGCTATTTACTTTGAGCATTCATTTTTATATAATGTTTATGCCTTTGTCTCCTACCAGAGTCCTCATTGCTCAGTCATTGAACTACATTTGGTTTTTCCCATGCCTTGTTGTAAGATCCTGAGCTTTCATCACAACTGTGTGCCTGTTGACCAGTGTGGAGTCAAGGATAGGTGCTTGGCACACATATGTTGAACAAAAAAGAATGTCTTATGCCTGCTGCTTGGGGATAGCAGGCTATTCTATAGGGTAAGTGACTGACCTTAGGAAGCAGAATTTTCCATTTAAAATCTTGGGTCTTCTACTGGTTACTGGGAAACAGACTCAGTGACTGGCGTCTTGCCACATTCTGTAATCCTCTGGAAATTGCATTTTGAGAACACAATCTTCCCTTTGTGGCAGGCAATTAAATAACATATGACTAATGGAATATAAATTGTATAGGTATTTTTATTAAAAATTGTTTAGAGTACTTTCAATTTAAAAATATTTTTGATGTTCATGATACATTTGTGTTAGTCCACAAAGACTTCAGTTCTTCCTGTCTAGTTCTATTCATGAATGAGGATTTGAATAATGGGCATGTAGGATCTGGTCTCTATCTTTCTGCTGAGGCAGAGTTGTGAGTGGTAGGGAGGAAACCAGGGTATTATCAGAAAGAGCAAATAGTCTTTATTTGAAGTAAACGAGAGACTTGTGGTCTAAGAATCTGGCTCAAAATTATTTTATTTGCACTTTAGAGGTCTTTACTGGAATATGAGTTAATGGCAGAAATGGAATTGGGAGTTTTATTGGCAAAACTAGAGTCTTTTATGGTTCCAATTATACCTCCTTTCCCCTACCTGCTTCAATACACTTATATATTAAATCTGTCACATTTTATGAGGTTTTATTCTTCTCTATAGGTACTTTGAAAATTAGGGTTGGTGCTTTCATCTAATTAAGCTATGCAACCTTCATACTCTCTGAATGACTTGCTATCCACACAGCTTTTGGGAGTAGCTGAAAGAGTTGTGATCTTAGCAGTGAGTAGAATCATCAAGCATTTTTCAGATGTACTTGCCTACTCTAATAGTCTAAGAGGGGTAGTGTAGCAGAAAAATTTGTATTTTTGCCACCCGGTTATCTAAAATACCTAGATTAAGGTTACTGAGTCTTTGACTTTGCTCTTAGTTTCCCTATAAATTATTTCCAGCCTGTGTTTTTTTTCTGATTTTGCCTCCATAGTCTCCCCATAGCTGACACAAGAGAAGTCTCTCATTCAGATTCACCGTTCTCTGCATCAGTGGTTTGTTACAATGCTTGTCTCAAACTACATGGTCACTATGGTGTTCTTCATACATTGCAGAACTCTACTGTTAGTGCCAGAATAATCAGTCTTTGAATTTTTATAAACTTAAATGAGAGTTCCATGAGTGCAGTTATATCTAAATACATTTTAAAACTTTGATTCATGTTTCTATTGCACCAACAGACGAAAGACTAGAAAGTATGATTGAGAAAAGTACTTACCTTTAGGAAGACAATGGCGTTTGATGCCACTATCACTCTTCAGTTAAAAGTCTAAAGGCAAGTATTATGCATTCAACACAATACATTGATTTGCGGGCCTGGGATATAGACATGAATTCTAGATGCAGGGCAGACATAAACAAAGCAAAGCACTTTAATGTGATGAACTCTGCTAGAGATCAAATCAACGAATACATAGAACAAAGACATGTAGCACAATGGTTATTTTAAGAATAAACTTTCAATTAAGTGTCTATTATGTGCCAAGCACTGAAGTACATATGTAGTACAGTATAGTATAACACAAAATTTAATCTCCACTACAGCTCTATGTATGCACTTAGTTCATGCCAATAAACCTAGTAGGAACATCTATATTACCATCAAATTTGAGCACCATTTTTACTAGCATCCTTTTAGTTTCTTTTTATTATGAAGTGAGGTCATAATAATGACTTTCTGACATGCAACTTGATGGAAATTGGTATCATACATGGTATAATTAATTTCTCCTGATCCAGACAAAGGAAGTGGACAGATTACAATAGGACTTTGGGGCTAATTACTTAGTGGCAAGCTGTGATTCCAAAACCACAAAAGAAGGAGGAAGGAGAATTTGTAATGAAAATATACTTCAGCATTGGCCTCAGGTCATGTGGTATAAACATACACAGATTTTTGCTTTGTATTGCAGCCTAAGTTCCACATAGAAATTGGAAGTATATGGCACATGTTGAACAAAGGAAATACATATGAACAAAGCATAGAGGCTGAGTTGTCAACCAGATAAATGCTAGAAACATGTAGTCACTTTCCAGGCAGATCACAACTACGTATGTCCCCAGTGTGGAAGGCATTCCAGGTATGCATACATCCACATTTACACAAAGGTTAGTTTCACTGCAGTGCAGTATTAAAAATGCCAGACAGTAATATGCAAATTACAGCCTTTCAGTTAAAGAATGTACTGTTAATGTTTTATTGTAATCTCTGGGAATGAACAAAAACTAAGCCCTTGGTAGGATCTTTGCATCTCAACGGTATAATTTTGGCAACTATCCAAAGGCCCAGATCCCAGGGATTCTGAAGGTGTTTTATTTCTTTCCAACCCTCCAGTGGCCACCCACCTTTTCTGAGATTCCATTTCTCCCAACAGATTGGTGGTGTTTGAGGGCCAGTAATTCCATTCATTACTGACATTCATCAAAATGTAGCTTAACAACACAAGTATAAAGATATTTATAATCCAATAATCAGTGTGACAGTTTGTTAGGTAGAAATGCAATTCCTGAGAAAGCAAGTTATACTGAATCCTTCCTTTTCTTACATGACCGCCACAACAAAAATTCTGAGCAGGTCCGGTAGTGGTTATGTAGGAGTCTATGATTCGTAGAAATGTTTCCCATCTTCATTTTTTGTCTGACTCATGTGTCACCATTTCTGAGGTCCTGCTTCTTTCCCCTTACTGCCTAGCTATAGTTATCGATGCCCATTTCATGGAATCATTGAGTTATAGAATATAAATACAATTAGAGAAGATGGTCCTCCTTTGATCTTCTATGCAATCCACAATTTCACTTTCCCCTCTATGTCATTCCTGAAGCCGGTTATGATGCCTGTGGCTGAATATTCCAGGTGAGGAAGAAACTTACTACAATTCTCAATTTGAACAACTAGTTTGAAGGGCCTTCCTTCTGCTCAAATATTCCTCCCTGTTAAAATCCTTTAAAAATATATTTCTGTTCATCCTGTCATTTTCCTGTAGCTAATTCCACTTATACACAATAGATGGCCCTCCAAATACTTAAAAATCCCATTCTGTGTCCTCTGTTTTTTGTTTACTTGTTCTCTCTCCAACCAGAGTCAATTTTCCTGGACTCTCTCATATAATACGTATGAACGACCCTTCAGACCCATATTTTTGGTATGTGTTCTTCTGCCTTACTAAGCTATTAGAGTCTGGGTTTGATCCCCAGCTTAGAACCGTGTCTTCCTCACACCTTCCCTCTGAAGCAGGATCTTTGTCTCAGATTGATTTTATTTACTTATATATTCATTTATTTTGTTTACATTAATATATGCTTTTTCTGGATATTAAATTTGTACCACAATCTATGTGCATATCAAACAACAATGACTGCCAGGGTTGTACTGTCCATCACCACTACCAAATTTGTGCTTCTGTTCCCTGATTCCCTCCCCCTGCACTTCCTTCACCTCTGGTAACCAGTCATGCCTTCTGTTAGTTTTGTTGTATTGTCTGTTTTTTTTTTTTGTTTGGTTTCTTTATATTCCACATATGAGTGAAATCATTCAGTGCCTTTTTTTTCTTTCTGGCTTATTTCACTTAGCATAATCACTTCCATTCCATTCAGGTTATTGCAAAAGGTTTAATTTCATGTTTTTTAAATAGTTGTGTAAAATCCCACTGGGAAAAAAAAAAAATATATATATATATATATATATCTCACAACTTTTTTAGTCAGTAATCTGTTAATGGGTATTTTGATTAATGTCTTGAATAGTATGTATTTTGCTGCTGTGAACATTGGGGTGCCTATATATTGATATATATGTTGACAGATATAGGTATAGATATAGATCTAGAAGTAGGATTGATGGATTGAATAGTATAGTAGTTCCTTTTTTTTTTCCTTTAGGAATCTCCATACTCTTCTTTTCAAAGAGGTTGCACTAATTTACATTGTCACCGATAATATACGAAGTTCCTTTTTCTCCAAACCCTTGCATCAATCGTTTCTAGCGTTTTTTTATACAGACCATTCTCATTGGTGTGAGGCAATAGCTCATTGTGGTTTTTATTTGCATTTCCTTGCTGGTAAGTGATGTAGAGCATTTTTTTGCATATCTGCACGTCATTTGTGTGTCTTCTTTCAAGAGGTGTCTATTCATCTCTTATGCCCATGGTTTTGAGTGAGTTGTTGGCTTTTGTTGAGGTGTATGAATTCTTTATATATTTTAGAGAGTAAGTTCTTGTCTGATTTATGTGGTGTGAATATCTTCTTTTCAAGAGGTGCCTTTTTGTTTTTGTGGTGTTTTCCTTCATGGTATAGACACTTTTTAGTTTGATGTAGTCCCAACTGTTAAATTTTCTTTGCTGTTGGTGTCACTTCCCCAAAGGTGTCTCTGATGTTGATGTCAAGGAATGTATTGCTTATGTTTTCCTCTCTCTGTTTAATGGTTTCAGGTCTAACATCCAAGTTTTTGATCCACTTCAGTTCTTTTTTTGTGTATGGAGTTAATGATAATCTAACTCTTCCCCTCTCACAATCCACATGACCGCTTTAATGTATTCAGGCCCTGTCATGACCCTGATTTGTTTCTTCTCTGCTGTGACAGGGAACCATGTATTCAAAACTATGTACATACAAGTTATATTGGTTTTATTTAAAAAGCTTAGAATATGATTCTCCTTTATGACATTTAAAATTGTAGCTTGCTTCATTGAGAGTCCTGTTATCAGTGTGTATTGTGATAAGAGAGTTTAAAGTACCTAAAAGGTTAGTCCTTAAATCAGATTCATTCTTTCATCCTCATGTGTAAGAATCAACTGTCCAAAGAATCAAAGGATGGTGATGGATAAGTGTGACAGGCAGAATAATGGTTACCCAAATGTGTCCACGCCAGAATCCCTGACACCTGGATATTTTTATTCCTTTACATGGCAAAAGGCCTTTGCCAATGTTTTTAAATTTGAGGACTTTGAGAGAAGAGATTATCCTGGATTATAACTATTATCCAGGTGGGATAATATAGTATACAATCTAATCATATAAGTTCTTAAAGGCAGAGAATGTTTCTCACTTGCAAGGGACCAGAGAGATAGTAATGTGAGAAGCTCTCATCTGATGCTAACTTTGAAGAAACAAATAAATGTGATCAGCCTTTAAAAGGTAGAAAAATCAAGGAAAATGATCCTCCCCTAGAGCCTTCAGGAAGGAATGCAACTATAATAATACCTGGATTTTAGTCTAGTTAGAGACCTATATCCAATTTCTGACCTATGAAAGTGTGAAATAATAAATGTCCTTGTTTAACCCTTTAAGTATGTGGTATTTGTGATAACGATGATAAAAAAAAAAAGACTGTAATAAACCAACACTGCAAAAGTCTTATGTTATATTTATGTCTATTCTCACTAAGATGAAGTTCAAGGAAGTGGCATAATAGTTATGTGAAAGGCTCACTTGTTCATTGATCAACATAATAGAGGCTGAGAGACATCAGTTTATTTACTGGGAGTTGAAGTTTATGGATGGTGCTACAATCAATAATAGGAAAATGATTCTTATCAATGCGATTTTTGAACAAGATGACAGAGGAATCAGCAAAAACATGAGTGAAAGGACTGTGACAATCTCTACCCTCTGCTTCAAGCAGAGGGAGGAAATGAACTGACCGGAATGGAGTGGTGATTCCATTTGAAGTCATGAATAGAAGTGCGATTCCAGTCTGTCCTTCCATTCAGGCCTACACTTAGGATAGAAAGAATAACTTATCTCATATGTCTGTGGATACGTATATGTATAATATAGCAATACTCTCACACTTGCTTTAAAGTATTCTCAGACTGGTTAACTTTATTATTAGAAATATAGACGTGATGTCTTTTGTAGGTTAATGGTGCTAAAAATTGCCCTTTAAGAAAAAAACAAATTCCATAATTGGATTAAAAAGAAAGAGTGAATTGAAATCAATGTGCCCAGAAAAAAAAAGTGAATGAAAACGTCAAGTGAGAATAGAGTGGAAAATAGAAGCAAAACCAAAGTTGTATAAATTATTGTTTCTCTAGAAAAAAGCTATGTTAGAGACACTGCTATATCTAGACACACCTGTCTAGTCTTTTACTGTTGATGACATATCTTATAGGTGGAAGGACAAGAACTGTTTAAAAAATTGTCCCCAACCCCAGTGGAAATAGATTTAACTGTGACTCAAAGGAACAGTGTTTCTGGCCTCTCAAACAGATTTAAGACATTTAGGGAAGCATTTTCATTTTAATTATTGTGAAAATAATATGCTTATATGTTGACCATGTTTCAGAGGCTATAATATACCTTCCCTATTAACCTGCCCACCAATTCCCCTTTCCTTACCCTGTCCCTCCTGTTCACACATAACTACTTTTGGTTTTGTCTTTTTCTTTTGGTAGTTAACTGCATTATGCCACATAGCAGACATTTACCTTTATTATGCGCCTGTTTGGGATTGAGGAACTTAGCTCATTAAGAGTAACTTTATCCCAACTTCAATTTTAATTTTACTTGTATTTTTATTTTCAGATATTTTAATGGTAAGTTTCAAATGATGTAGTCAGTGTCTATCTTGATTTATTACACTTCATCAGAACTTTTAAATATCTGCCATCAGGAAATTAGTGCTCTCATTGTGCTCTCTGTCTCTACCCCTCTGCTTGCCCTTTCTATGCCTCATTTTGTTTTGTGCAAACACATCCTAACCTTTCAGAATTTTTTTAAAGATTGTGGAGGAAATTTTGAGTATCTATCTATCTGTCTGAAAGTCTATATTTTACTTTGACAGTCAATTCGAATTTTTTTATGCAGATAGAATTCTAGATTTCAGACTCTTCTTCATTTGAACTTTAGAGGTCTCAGTCAAACTTCCAAATTTCAAGGCTAATGACAGAAAGTATCGTGTCAGCCTGATTCTCTTTCCTTTGTAAGTAGCATGATTTTTATTACTGAAAATGTTGGGATCTTCTCATTACTCTTAACATTTTAGAGTTTTGTGAGTCTTTTTTACTTCTATTATGTTCAGTACTCTGACTTTTCCAGTCTGAAGACTGGGGGAAAAAAAAGGTAGAAATGTTTCCTTTTATTCTTTTTCTGATATTTCCCTGTCTCTATTTTTATTGTCCTCTTTTCTAGGAACTCCCATTTTGAGCACTATTGCCTGTCTTGGTTATTTTCCTCCTCTCTTAATTTTTTTCCTTTGCTCCTTCTGTCTTTATTTCTTTTTGATTTTGTTTTATTCCTGCCCTTCCTTCACTGAATTATTTTTAAATCCTTTGGAGTCACTCTCTTATGCCTATCTCCATCCTGAATAACTGTTGGTTTCCAAATATAATCCTCCTCCCTCCTCTGAAATACACATGCTGCAGTTCTACCCCATAGTACTTACAGTGTGACTATGTTTATAGATAAGATATTTTATAGGTAATTAGGGTTAAATGAGGGCATTAGGATGACCCTAATGTGAAGACATGGGGAAAAGATGGCATGGTGTCTATAAGCCCAGGAGAGCAGCTCTCAAAAGCACCCAAAACTGCTGACCCCTTGGTCTTTGAATTCCAGCATCAAGAACTGCGAGGAAATAAATTTCTGTTGTTAAAGTCACTTAGTCTGTGATACTTTGATATGACAGTCTAAGTAAACCAATGCTCTTCTTGTTTATGGATCTTTTATAAATGAATTCCTTCTTACACTGTTTTTCTGTGATTCGATAGGATTTTTGGAAAAGGAACTTAATGTTTACTTTGTTTTTCATCTTGAACTGGAAAGTCAGAGTGATTTTTGAGTTGCTATTCCTGTGCATACATGACTGGGTATAGGGAGGTAGGGGAGGAGCCCTGCGGTTTATTTCTTTCTCATTGATAACTATAGCTATAGTTTTTATTTCTTACGTTTTCTCTATGTGACCAGCCCTATGGAAGGTCTTTACAAATATCATCTCATTTAACCATCTAAACATACCAAAGGGAGGGTACTATTATAATCTCTACTTTACATCTGAAAAACTGAGCCACAGAGAGGATGAGTCATGCTGACCAACTGACTGGGCACTTCAATGATTGGGAAAATTCACCCAGGTTTCCTCTGTTAGATTGGAAAAAACAAACAAACCCAACTTTACATTTTTCAAGCTTCTATATCTAATGTTTAACAAAAAGTCATTGAAAGGAAGAGAGTATTTAACTGAAAGTTGAGGCAATCTGTCATTGATATCATCTCTGCTGTTAAATTAATTGCTAATCTACTTTTACAGTTGGCTAGTCTCAGTTGGAACATGAATTAGACAGATTTTCATAGAGTTGCTTTTGAATGACAGTGCTGGCTTAATGGTGAGTATGAGAAAAGAGAAGAAGGAAATTCTCCCTTATCTTTCATTCACTTCAACAAAGTTCCATCTATGTGTAAACTGTTGTGCTAAAATGAGTATGGTTCAGTCCCCACCATCCGGAGAGATAGGAAAAAGACATATAAGACATTTCCTGGGAGGAAAGACATCCAGTATGGTTTCTTTTCAAACTATTTCAGGCTTCTAAAACTAGAAAAATAATAAGTTAAAACTTTACTCTGCTATCACAATTCTTTGACCTTCAGCTCCATTGACTTTTGTCTCCATTCCTTTTAAATTTCTCCATTCTTTAGCCACATCCTAGATTCTTCATCTCCAGTAATAGCTCTACTTCTGAAGTTTGGAAAAAAAATCAGTCAGAATTTTCGTGCTGTTATCCCACTGAATCTTCTGGCTGACTCAGGAAATCTTCTGACCTTGAGAGGTATTGCCACTCTATCTCAGTTTAGTGATTTTCCTATGACTTCTTTTCATCCTCAAACCCTTCATGAACATGGTTCCCACAATTCTCTCCTATATTCCCTCAATTCTTTGCCATCCTTGGCTCAGGCAACTTGTATGACTTTCCTTTTGCATTTCTATACATTAACTTGTTTTTTTCTTTTAGTAGCTATTTATTGTGTCTCTACTCTGCACCAATCACTGGATGTAGTGTTGAACAAAGGTCAGCCCAGTTCCTCTTCTCCAGTTTACATTCCCAGTCCTTCTTCTTCAGTTTACATTCCCAGTTCCTCTTCTTCAGTTTACATTCCCAGTTCCTCTTCTCCAGTTTACGTTTTCATGATGAGAGACGGGCAATACATGGTTAAACCCAGGACAACGAGCAAAGCTCACAGCTGAGCAGGTGGGGTGTCACTTCACATCTATGGTTTCCAGTTTCAGTGAGCCCTGGCAATGCTCATCTACTTAAATTATCTTTGATCAGCATTTTATGCTGTTCCCTTTAACAGTTCTTCTCTACTAGTCATGTTCCTTATCTTGCTGTTTCTCTCCCCTCATACTTCCCTAACACATAAAAATTTTGGTCACAGACCCCCATCAACTTGACAGCTCCTTTTCCTCCAGAGACATGCTTCTATATCAACATTTGTCCCTCCCTCTTTCTCCCCAGTCTGGGACCATGCAATTTCTTTTCTCCTGGTCATGGTCACTTCACCAATTTATTAGCCTCTTATTTAATCTGATCACAGAAGCGCTATCATTTTTCTCTTCGGCCCATTACCTTTAGCCCATCCTCATTAGTTTCTTCCTTCTAGCCTAGAAATATACTCAGTTTCTCATGATCATCCTTTAATATTAAAAAGCATATACCACATACCACACACTTCTAGCTCTCATCTAATTCAGTCCTCACAATAAATCTGCAAGGGAGTTCTTACTCTTTCTGCCTAACAGACTAGGAAAGAGGCAAAGAGAATTTTTTCCAAGGTTTTCCTAGGTTCCATGGCTTTTTCTTTTTCTTGAGGTCTGTTTCACTCTAAAGCCTGAGTTCTTAATGTCTGCTTTCTATAAGAAACTTCATCACAGTCATTTCTAGTGGCTGCCTAATCACTTTCTCTTTCTTATTGAGCTCCTTAAAAGTGTCTACATTCTTCCTCTCTTTAATCAGGCTCTTTCCCCAGTATGCACGAATCTATAGTACTTAGATCCGCACCAACCCCCCAGCCTTCAGTCCAGTGGATGCCTTCAGTCTCAGCCATACATGATCCCTACATGGAGCATGTGGACAATCTTGGCTTTGTTGCTCTCTTGGAATTCTTGCCTCCTCGGCTGCCATAATATTGCTTTCTACTGGTTTTCTTCTTAGCTCACAGCCATGCCCTCTCAATCTTCTTTGGACTGCTTTCTCTTATCCACCTTAAGTATCAGCATTTTCTAAGGTTCTTTTTTCAGTGTTCCTTCTCTCCCCTCCCCACGCTCCTCCTCTCTTTCTCAATATTCAGGGTTCTCCCTGAATGATCCTTAGTCTTAATTTTTACTTCTAAAGCTCCAACTCTAGCTCTGGTACTACTGATGACAAAGACTGAGAAATACCCATTACAAAGAGCACTGTGGAGGTCTGTGTTGACCTCAGTAAGTGCTGTTTTAGTGCAGCGGTGGAACAGAAACCAGGCAGGCAGGCTGAGGTGGGAAGGGAGTAAAGAAATGGAAGCAGCAAGGATAAGGATAAACAGCTCTTTTTCTTTTCTTTCTTTTGTTTTAAAGAGAAGAAGTGAGGGAGGGAGGGAATAAGAAAAGGAAGGAAGGAAATTTATTAATATAGTTGTTCATTTTTTCACCCTGGCCCATGTCTCCCACACCAGCATATCAGCAACCTCAGTCACAAGGGCCCCCCAAGGATAAACAGCTCTTAGCAAACACAGCTATGAGGAGGTTAAATAGTTAAATAGTGTGGTAGATGGAGGAAGTTGGGCAATCAAGTAACTTTTTTCAAGTTTGATAAAACATGATAATGTTTAAATTTTATTAAATACTACTGGTACTTAGAAGGATCTATTATAGGAGGCAAGCTGAAAATGCAGGAATGAGAAGAATGGATATAAGACAGGACTCCAGAGTCAGAGAATGGTTGTCCTTAGACAAAAGGGGGCTGTGCCCTTCATCAGAAGGAAGGAGCATCATGCAGGTGGAGGTACATTTGCCCTGTTTGTGAGGTGAGGTCACACTGTAGAAGTGAGGGATATTGTGGTAGCCATCTTTGAAAAATGAAATCTGCCACCAGGGTCCACCAGGGTTTAAGGTGAGACATGGCATTGGAGAGTACAAAGCACACCACCAACCATAAATTCTTTCTGGATGAAAGAAGAACCTTATGTATTTGAAAGAACTGTTTGGAAGTGAGACCCCTTGGGGGAGAATCAGCTTTTGGCTAATGTAAGAAACTGGAGAAAGTGTTTATTGGGGCGGCTGATAATACAGCAGGGAGGACTCCTGAGGCTCCAGAGAAGGAAAGGTTAGGTTATTAGTTTGAAGGTAAGGAAGGACAGGCTATTATAGTGATAGTGGTGTCTAGGGAACAGATCGAAGGGCCAGAAAGTGTGTACTTAGAGAGCTGACTGCTAAGAGCAGGCATGAGAGGTACAAATGGGTTTAGTCCCTCAGGATCCAGGGTAGAGGGACTGGAGAATATAGAAGCCTCTTAGTCCAGGTGTCTTGAGCATCACCCTACCCTTGGTGTCCCTAGTGATGGGAGTCTCCTCCAGCAGGGTTGAGTTTTTGAGCCCAGGACTCTGCCTTCCTCCCTTTCATATCCCAGCATCTAACACTGTGTTACGTGGATCAGGGTGGTAGAATTTAAAGTTAAGACGGTAGAACATGGAGTCTAACCCCAATCTGTGAAAGACAAAGCTTCCACTTACAGCTGGCTCTCTTCCATTCTCTGTTCCCAAGGCTTGTAACCAGAGAGCCCAAGGGACGTTTCCTTATAGGTTATGTGTGGACAGTACAAAGTTGTTAAAACCTAACCATTTCCCAGGGAGTTTGATCAATATAAACATTCAAACCAGATATATCAGTCCAAATTACATCAACTCAAAATAATTACTTGAAATCACTACTCCATTCCATGCTGCCTACAGCATATGGCTTTCCTTCAAAATGTAAAAACCACAAACCTTTAGGATGAATGCTATCCTAGAGGATTTGTGACAATGTGCTTGATTAACAGCTGCTACCAATTAGACAGATATCTGTGAAAAAGATAACTCCCGGGGAGCCAGCTCCTGCGTAAAGACACGTCTCACAATGTAAGGCCATGGGAGCAGATGGGCACAATCTAAAAATATGTTTATGAAATTTTATTTAGGAGAAAAAAAAAAACGTTGCCTTGGTATCAATTGCCGCTCTTTATTGTTGACTACAGTACAAATAAAAGCCTTTTATGAATATATTTAACTCTTCATACATCTGTCAAAAGTGAACTTTAAAAAATACTTTCCTAATAGTTCAAACTTTGGGTGAGGCCTGCTATAAAGACACAAAAATGTACTAAATCTGAGACTGTAAAGCCTCCAAATTAGAGTGATTATTCTCATTATCCAAAAGGATATGCATATACAAAAGATTTACACAGGCTTCCTTCCTTTAATAGTGAGTTCCCTTTGGATATCTAAAATACAACTGGATTTATACAGTTTTAAAAATTACATCTATAAAAATTTTTAGGGGACACATTAATATGAAGTGACATATATACATACAAGTTATAGTGAGAACCATATTATTTGGTCAATAGCCCTAAACCAGCTAAATTTACTGGATTCACTTAGATTTTTTTCTTATCTTTCAGGATCAAAAATTTTTTTTTGGTTTGTTTAAAATCCTCTGACTTTAAGATTAATGTATAAATACATTCTTTCACTGTGGCAACATCTGATCTTTTAAAATGCAGTTCCCTGCTAGAGATGTGATTTATTTCAGTAGATAAAATATCAGTCTGGAAACCATGCAGCTAAGTCTGCTCACATCGCATTTAATAATTGCTCAGTTATTTTTGGTAACATACTTCTCTGAACTTAATCTTGTGTTTTGGAAAAGGGATGATAACTATTTGCCAGTTACTTCCATTCATGAGAGCACAGGAGGTCGGGGATCATTGCAGATACTTATCAGAAGCTTTGTTCTTTCAAGTTTCCAGTGAAAACTGGGACCCAGGCAATTTGGGAAAGAGTCTGGTGGCCTTGGAAAGTGTGGATGAAGATGGGCTTTTAAGTTACCTATGAAAAGGGAAGACGAAATGATCATCATGTTCTAGAGAGCAACATTATTATAATAATATTTGAAAAACTCCATCAAAATAATATTACCATACTGGTGTTTTATTTCTGATATTGAACAGCACTCTCTCTTGTGTAAGGATAACATTATCAGCCTTTGGACTGAAAGGGCAAGGTGACATAAAGTTTTGCTAAATATTATGATTTCTGAGTCTACCTCAATATTCTCCAATGTTTTAGTTCCTTGGCGGCCATTGCAGGTTTCAAATCCACCTTTAAAACGTTGCTGAGCCTGATTTACTTTCATCCACAATGTGTCCTTGTGTGTAGCTGAATTGCCCTCTGTGAGATGGAAGACCAGTAGCTTAACAACAACTCCTTTTTAATGCTTCCTTTAACAAGGCTTAGGAGCCAAGAGTTCCCATTTTGCTTTTCGTTTAAAAGTCTCAGAAAACTTCAGAAAAACCAGGAATCCAAATATAGAAGATAAAACTCATCAATCACAAAGCCTAATGCTATTCTAAGCCCTGCTGTCCAGAAGTTCTTTGTGCTTTGCCTGTGTCCATGGTTAGTGAAGTCAGAACTTTTCTGGAGGGTCATCTTCCATGACCACAGCAGGGCTGAGCTTGAAATAATAGCGCAAGACAGACATGGTGTTCCTCTCACTGTCCAGCTAGTGACTTTGATTCTGTGCGATACATTTTCTGCCTTGGCCTTTCTACAGAATTTGGACACCTGTTGATGGTTTGGAGGGAAGAGGCGTGAAGGGTACGGGTTCAGCTTCCCTTTCCTGAGTAAATAAATGCACAGACTATTCCTAGAGACTGTTCAATCAGCTCTTTGGCTCAGGTTCTAACCACATAATCCAACCTTCTCTTACCAACTTGTTCACAGGTCTCGTGTCTCCGCCATGAACTCCACAGGTACCACCATGTCCCAGGTAGCATGTTTATTTGATTGTTTCTCTTGTTTATGGTCTTGTGACCAGTTCTCATGCTGTAAAGTTTCTTAATCCTCCTTTGTCACAGCCTCTGGCATGGGTGGCCATTCTCTGCCATCAAGCTTGAGAGGGCCAAGAGGAAACCCTGGTACTTAGGGTTCGAGGAAACAGAAAGAGCAGACTCACTAAAGGAAAATCAGATCACTTATATATTAAAGTTCTGTTCTAATTTATATTCTGTACCTGATTATGCTACAGTGTCTGGTTCTTGCTCAGACTTGAGTTTCATGCTGAACTTTCCATCTTAATACTTTACCTTTGGGCTGCCCAGGCTCCAGGACAAGAAACAATGGAGGAGAAAACCCAGCCCCCAAATGAGAACTTGTGTTTGTATCATATTTAAAAAAAATTACCAAGTTCCTCCTAAATTTAATAGATACCTAAAAAGTCTTTGTCAAATGGATTTAAAACTGCTTTCATATATTTCACCTCATACTGCTCTCAAAAAACCTTGTGAAATAGACTGGACTGCTTCTGAATTTTCTCTTTATAAACTTGGGTTATGAGTTCCCCAAAGAGACTTAGAGGGTGGCCAAACTGGAACTAGAACTCAGATCTACTTTGTCCGGTGATCCGTCTATGCTATATCATATACCCTGATACTTACTAGGGAAGCGTTTCCTTATTTGAGAGACAGGCGTGGAAGCTTTAGATATGAGAAATCATCCTAGATTTGTTCTCCTTTCAACTCACTTCCAAGTTTTCCTCTCCAGATTGTAAGTTGGCATGTTAAACATTTCGTTTCCATCATTTCATTTGATTCCTAAAGCCTTCGTATCAGGCCTGCACTTTTCCTCAGAGGGCCCGTGGTCATGCCTCCACACTGGCATCCATTGCTTCCTTGGGCACAATCTTTCTCAAAAATAAATTTGATTATAAACACTCCTGATTTTACGCTCCATTAGCTATCTTTCATCTATATCAGCGGTGTCCCTGGAACCTGTAGTAACATTCTTGTGGGGATAGGGCGGGTGTGCTGAGGTTATCTCAGTTTTTTCCTTGAATTCTGTGTTTTGATGTAAATGAAAAAAACCTTCAGAAAGTGTTATATATATATAAATATAAATATACATAATGATTCAATTGTCATAAAATTTCACTGTGTTATAGATATCTTCCTGATGTTACTGGTGTCACTTTGTAGTACTTTAAATGTCATGAGTTAATGAAAAATGAACAGAAGTGGACTAATTTGTAATGATGAGTTTGAAGTATATGAAGGCCAGATACTGTGACAGTAAATTGCTCGAAGGCAGGTTTTCAGTACCTTGAGGCCAGCAGTGGAAGTGTGGGGAGAATTTAGCCACCATGTGTCACTTTGCAGACTAGACGTACCTCACCCTGCAAACACAGACAGCTACCAGCAAAACCAAAACAAAGAGCCTTAGCTCTTTGTAACATTTTTCTCATGGTGAGGGTGTTTTAGTTTCAATAAAACATTTAATCCAAGAAATAAATGTGCATTGGAACTATACTGATGGTATGCATTTCCTACGGAATAAATCACTATGGCTTTAGATTCACATAACTCTATAAGCAAATAGTTTTCTATTTCACATATAAACTCTTATTTTTCAAAAGTATTACCTGTCTCTCCCTACTGGGCCTGTCTTATAGGAAAATTATATCCCCCCACCACCCTCCTGACTTCAGGTTTGGCTGTGCCACTTGATTTAAAGTCTGAGTAGAAGTGACATGTGCCCCTTTCAAGTGTAACTTTCAGAGCCACTGCGTGTTTGGCTCTCTCCCTTTTTATTTTCTGGCATGAGCCCTGCAATATCCCAGAAAGAGGTTTCTCCTCCAGCTGGGTCCCCAGACGAAGGTTATGCAGGACCAAGAACTCGAGCCAACCATGAAGGACACATAGCCTAATTCACATACACACACACACACGTCCTCACACATACATCCATACACCCCCATATCCACACACATACATCCACACCCCCCCATATCCACACACATACATCCACACCCC